>JBAMIE010206211.1:0-10651 GCA_037177295.1 Kaempferia parviflora
AGGGTTGGGAACATTCTTATGAAATAAAAAGGCTAATGCAGTTTCAAGAAGATGTCTGTTTTGAGATTCAGCCACACCATTTTGGGATGAAATATCAACACAAGAGGTTTCATGAAGCATGCCATTCTGACCCATATAAGATTGGAATAAACTAGACGTATATTTCTTGGCATTATCACTTCGCAAAGTATTGATTGCCGCATTGAATTGAATTTTAATCTCAATACAAAATGCACAAAATAGAAAAAATAATTTAGAACGACTTTTTATTAAATATAATCAAGTTATATGAGAATAATCAACCATAAAAGTAACAAAATGCCTAAAATCAGGTTTAGACAAAATAGGACAAGGATCCCAGATATGAACCAATTCAAAAGGAATACTATCACGTTTATTTACTTTAAGACTTGAACTAAGACAATGATGTTTTGCAAACTGTCACGACTTACAATCTAATGAAGACACCTTACCATATTGTGGACAAAGCTTTTTGAGAAAGGAGAGGTGGATGCCCCAATCAACAATGAGCCTCGACAAGAGAAGTGACACTTGAGCAGGTAAAAGAATTTTGGAGCGGTGTGTCAAGAATCTAGAGGCCTCCAGAGTCCAAACTCATGTACTTTACCAATAATATTCTTCGTCAAAAGATCCTGAAATAAGCAATGATTAGAAAAACATGGAATGCAATAGTTAAGATTACGAGCTAGTTGATTGACAGAGAGCAAATTAAAAAGATAAATTAGGTAAATGTAAGATAGAGGACAAAGGAAGCAAAGAGGAAGGATTGATATGCTAGATCCACGAACATAAGATGGAGACCTATTAGCTAAAGTAACGATAGGGGTGTTGGCTTTGATTGAAAAGTAGAAAAGAGATTAGAATTACAAATCATATGATTTGTGGCAGAATCAATGATCCATTTGGAGGATGAGGAAAGAACATATGCGTTTTGTCTACCTGAATCAACAATAGCGCAGTGACAGAGTGAGATGAAGTCTTGAGTGATTTTTGATATTTTGAGAACTTAGCAAATTCATTTGCAGAGATAAAGAGCGATTTATCAGAAACATCATTAGTGGATGCAATATAGGCCAAGTGTTTTTGTTGATTTTTGTACTGAATCTTTCTACACTCAAACTACCTAGCTTAGTAGTTGCACATAATACCACTGGAATTTGGTGTTCGAGTTTCAAATTCTGAGCCACCTCCTTTGTTTCCACTATGACTAGTTGATCTTCGAATCACATGATTAGTATTGTGACTTACCAAAGCACCACTAAGCGGAACAAGTGCAGTACTTTGTACGGAGAACACAACTAAATACACCTTGTAAAGAGGAGACCTCATAACCTGAGAGAACTTGTGGCTAAGGAGATAGACCAGTGAGCAAGCTCATGATAGTCATTTGCTCTCCTTGACATTGTTGAACCATCACATTAGGGCTAAAGGGCAGTAACATATTAAGCTTCTCATATGCCTTCTTGAATGCTATAAAATAATTGATCAGTCGTTGATCTTGTTTTTTCATATGGTAAAATGCTTTGCAAACCTCATACATGTGGGAGAGATTCCCTTTTTTTTCAGAATACAAAAATTCCAAATAATCCATAGTTCTTTATCAAATTCGTAGCGAAATCAAACCAATTACCTCACTATCAATACAATTTTGAATATGAAGGAACAAGCAAGCATCCTCTTTAAGCCATTTCTGCTTCAAATCAATTTGAGGAGGGTACCATCTTTGTCAATACTTCGTAGATAAAGATGAACAGTCTTACTCCAATCCAAATAGTTCAACCATTTAGCTTATAGTCCGTGATTTAGACATCGCAGGCTTACAATCGAAGACTTATTTCCAGCTATAAGACCTTATCTCAAAGGAAGTCAAATAAGATAAAAATCCCAACAAATCCACCCGTGCGAGAAGACGGAACCGGTATCAGTGTTGGCTACGAGTATGCAGAAGCTCCGTTAACGGGAAGAAAAACGTTATGACTTGGGCAAGAAACCACGTCCAGGGAGAATGCATGACGTCCAGGTGGAGTGAACGACGTCTAGGAAACCAATATGACGGCGGATGCTCGACGCACATGAAGATGCGACCTGCAGTCGCACGTAGGTGCTGTTGGAGTTGAGGAAAGCAGGACATTTAGGGTTAGATCACGGTAGCGTGCCTTGTCGCCATCAAGGGTGTCAAGGAAAGTCAAATCGCAAGGGTTGGGATTCAACTGACATTGGGGTCAGAGGCTTCTAGTGATTTCTGCGGTGAGAAGCAATGTCGTTGAACGTAAGTGAGAGGAAGAAGAGGTGGAGATGGAACCCTAATTTTGAAGTAGCTTTGATTCTATGTTATTTGAGATAGAAAGAATATGTATACTTTATTGAAAAATGAGACATTTATATACAAACTAGGAATCTATTTTAGGAAAGAATCTATCTTAGAAAATTATAATTAAGCTAATTGACAACTTGCTAATTGACAGATATATTAATGATACGGTGAGTAGGGAAGGCCCTGCGGTGGGGCCCGGGGTCAACAATTAGGAATAGTTGGCTCCGAGCAACTTGCCCGACATAATTTTCCCCACCGACTGATTACTGGGTCTATCGGAACTATTCCCTAGGACCCGTTTCCCATTCGGCTACATACAGATAATACCAACTTTTAAAAGCACCTCATCAATCTTACATCATTCCTAACTAGCAATTTATTCTATTTTATATTTTTTTTACTTAAAAAATCAATTATTTATTTATTTATTTATTTTTATTCATTAAATTAATGTTAAAATTTTATCAGAAGACCATCTATTTAAAGAGATCCACTCACCATGTGAATGAGTGTATTATTTTCTAGCATGGGAGGTTACCACATGAGTCTTGGGGTTGAAACTCGGCGTGTCCAAGCATACTCTCCCCCGTGCCATGACTACTTGCACTAATGTCTAGTAGCCACCTATGATTTATCTCCGTCGTGTTGGCCCAGGACGGGTTGACGGAGGCACTGGAGCGAGCGAATCGCCTTTTACCATATGAGTGTATTATTTTCTATATTTTTATTTTCTTCTCAGTGTATCTGGAAATTGCTACCCAATCTTCCTCTGTACCTCCGACTTCATTTTTTTTAGCAAGGAGGTTAACACAAGTTGTACCTTGGGTATACTTCTAGGTTGAAATCTTACCTTAGAAGGAGCTTTCTTGCCTCTGGGATGATTGTATTTAATTTCTTTTATAAGTTTTCCTTTATTTAATTTATTGCACGATAATTTCATTTCTTAGAATTAACTTTTTTATTCTATTTATGATATTGGCTCTAACAACCGTGTCTATAATGCTCAATACCAAATAATTGAAGCTCTAGTAGGTTGTCTTCTTGTATTCTTGTTTAAAAGAGTTATCTTGGCTTTTTGGCAATTTCTTTTCCAAATAATGTACTTGTCTTTTCCTTTTCTCCCCTATGGACTTGTAACTTAAGATATTTGATACCAAAGTGACAAATTGCATAGCCTAACTAAGTATTTATATCAGTTAGTTATTGTTCTTTTTTTAAAAAAAAAAAATTATTGCTCAATATGTATTGTATTTCCAATGCATTAGATGGATCTCATTGTATAAGAAATGAGTTGATTGGTTCATTTTTGTTATTTTGCACATCGTCCATCTTTGGGTTTGTGCTGTGTACATTTCAAATTAGTCAATTTTGTCAAATACTTATTCCATAACACTATTGTTTAGCCACACTAGTTGATCTTTAATGTTGGTTCAACTAATTTGCATCAATCAATATTATGTTTCTGCTAGTACTACTGTTTCTTGCAGAATCTGTTCCTTGGAATGAAGTTTATGGTTTTCAAACTTCTCCATATTTTATCACGAACAATATAACTGAAATACTCGTCAGTTGTCAGTTGCCTTGGGTATTTTTGACACAATGATGACTCATGCCAATTATTCCTAAATTGTGGAGCTAGTTAGAATAAACCCACTGAACTCTTACCAGAATACATTTGGGATCTGGAACAGTTTGGAAGTTCATCTGAATAAACTCCTGTTTCTCGTGTTTCTGGATAGAAACACTAGAGATGGAACATGTTTCTAATCTTTATATTTTTGTTGTACTTTTGTAGCAAACAGCAGCATGGAACTAAAACTCTCTTCCTGGAGGAGACGAGTTCTAGTCGAGTTGCACAGCAAACAATGACAGGTGAAGGTTCTATTTCATCAAACAGCATTTACTTGTGAGAGTTATAATTTCAGTAGTCTTGTGGATACACCACCATAGTAGAGACCATATAAATATACATTAATCTGGTTATCCTTTCTGTACCTTTCCAAACACAAAGGATGAACGGAAACAATTTTCTTCCTGAAATTCCGCAAGCAAGCGAGATTTATCTGAACACCATCTATGTGAGGTCTGGCCAGAGAATTTTGCTGGGGACTCCAGGATTTCCTCCTCGAGCTGATGAAGAGGAAGGGCTTCAAACGTTGGACCAGGTTTCGATGTTACTTCTCAAGCTAACATTCTGACTATTCCTACTGTTCTTGAGAAAACGAAAAAAAAAAAGTCAATTTTGGTGCCGACTGATGATCAAATAGCAGAGGAGGTTGATCAAGTGTGCCTCTCAAGATTGAGAAAGGTTCAAGAACCATTCCTGCTCTGACATTGACGTGGTGTGGCACCACACGCACCAGGCCCCAGCTGCCTGCCTCTACTACATTTAAATTAAAATGATGATGTTTCCTAACCTACTGAAAGTCTGAAACATTGATGTTCACTCTTGTTTGAATCTATATCAAAAAGATAAATATGCTGAATCTCCCAAATTCTGACTTTGTCAGGTTTCTCTTGGACCAGGTTACATACATCGCCATCAGCTTTTCCGTGGATGAGCAGGAAGCAGGTGAGTGGATGTGGTTCTATCTTTTGCTGCCTGAACTCTTTTTGGTAGATTATGATTCCTTCAGAAGAGTTTACATTTTGTTGTCCCAGTTTTTGTCTACTTAAAAAAAAAATTCTCTTGAAGAATTTAACTAATATGCTCATACTATTTTGACTCTGATTGATGTGATTGTGGAGCCATTTTGAAATGTTGCATTTGGATAATGATAAAATAAGGGCGTATTATTTAATAATACATTGGTAGCAATACAAAAGTTAAAAGAGGGCACCTATTTTTTTAATCATCGCATCTCATTTTGATTTTTTATCTCACTTCATCATCATTTCATGTATTATTTCTATTTTTATCCCCCACCTAAATTTGAAACTAATAACAACTACAAAATCATATCTACTACAATGTATGCTTATTTAAAAATATTTATATTATAACAGTTACGATTTCGTAACTATTATAATGTGGATTAAATTCTATTGATTTAATATTCACGTTGCAGCAGTTACAATTTCTTGCTTGCTTAACATTCATGTTGTAGCAGTTATGATTTTGTAGTTTTTATAATGTGCTTCCGATTCAGTATTTAGATCGTAAATATAAGTGAGATAAAAATAAGAATAATGTACTGATATGATGGGGCGGGACATCTTTTGATTAAAAAAAAAAATTAGAGTGGGATATTTTTGTAAATACAATAATAATCTGCTATGGGTAAAAGTCAAAGTTTGCACGGTCTTCATTAAGTGTATAAAAAAAATTATGAGCAAATTTTGATAGACACATTTGTCATTGTGTTGATTAACTTTCCATGTGGTGATTAATCTCAAATTGGGATGGTTAAGGCTTCACTCACCACTAATTTTCCAAGTTTTTTTTTTAATTTCCTTTACAAATTAATTGACTTTTTATGTGTTTCACCTTTCAATTTATTTTAAATTTGTGATAGGTGTCGTGTTCACTGTTCACTAACAAATTATGAATTATGAATTTTTTTTTCTTTTTGCGGATTAAAATGATCAGATTAATTAATAGTTGACTCTTTTCGGCTTGCCCCTCAGATTTCTGCAATTAAATTTTTATCCTTTTATCTCCAAACTAAAAGGATGAGGTAGTTAATTGTGAGTGCCAATGGAATGATAATTAGTTGGTAAAATAAAAGGAGTTTTTCCTTTTGGTGGATTATCGATCAAGAAACTTTTGAATGTTTATATAGGATGGCAAGGCTCAACGAGTAAAGTCGATGCAAGTGGAGTTCAACTCTAGAGGAGATGAGGATTTCTGTTTTTACATTCTCATATTCTCTCTTATCCCTCGAGCAACAAATATGAGAAATGAATCTCATAAAATTCCTTTACGATTCTCTACTCCTCTCCTGACGTAACACGGTAACATGTAAACACATACTTAAGAGTTTATTTGACAATAAGTTAGATTCCGGGGGGTGACATAAAAATTTCCACCCTTTTATGTACACGCAGGGCTTTCGTCATCGCAGAATTTTTTTTGATAATTAATTAATTAATTAGTTAATTAAGTAATTAAGTAACTCTGTTTCGTTCTGCTAACTCCCAACTCCCAACTTATAAGAAAACTCCCACCTTTCCATTTCATGGCGCAAGCGATGGAGGAGGTGGTGGCCATGGCGATGACCTCGCCCCTGGGGCCGGCCGTCCTCTCCTCTCCCGCCGGCGCATCCTTCCGGGACCTCCTTCCCCACTTCCGCTACTTCTACACCAGCGCACCCACCAGCCCCGCCCACGCCGCCGGCCTCTACGATTGGGAGGCGTCCGATGCGCCGACGAGCCCTAAACCGGAAGAAGGTGATACTGACTTCGCCTTCTACACCCAATCCGAGGGGGAGTGGCCGATGCAGCCCTTCGCCACCGCCGACGAGCTTTTCGAGGAGGGGATGATCCGCCCCCTGATCCCCAATCCGCGGTTCTGCGCATCGAGACCTAACCTTAGTCCGCCTAGCGCTTCGATCATGATGGAAGCATCGAGAAGCGATCGAGGGAGGGGCAAGTCTTCTGCCCCTGGCGGGGGCGGGAGCGGGAGCGGCGATGCGCCGCTTACTAGGGGACATCGAGGGTCGCGATCCCTCTCCCCGACGAGGAGAGGCGAAGTCTTCTCCCCCAAATCCCCAGATCCCTCCTCCGCCATGCTGAAGGGCGGCGGCGGCGGGAGCAAGAAGTGGAAGCTCAAGG
Source organism: Kaempferia parviflora (assembly GCA_037177295.1). Taxonomy (NCBI): domain Eukaryota; kingdom Viridiplantae; phylum Streptophyta; class Magnoliopsida; order Zingiberales; family Zingiberaceae; genus Kaempferia; species Kaempferia parviflora. Next base: position 7,109 of record JBAMIE010206211.1, read on the forward strand.
ATCTGTTCCTCTTCCGCAGCGCGTCGGAGGGCCGCGCGACGGGGAGGGGCAGCAGAGACCCTCTCCGCCGGTACTCCACTCTCCCCCGCGGCCCGGCCGGAAACGCACCGTCCCCGCACGAGGCGTACTACTCGGCGCACCGAGCGGCGTCGGTGGAGCTGAAGAAAAGAACGCCGCTTCCCTACCGCCGCCAGGGCCTGTTCAGCTGCCTCGGCCTCAGCCCGGCCGTCGACGTCCTCAAAAAAGGTTTCAGTGCCTCCTTCTTCTCCCCTAGATGATCTGCTCACTTTCTGTTTGTTCATGTTCCTGTGCACCAAACTCTCTTCTCCCAAGATCTACAATTACGATCCTGCTTCTTCTCGATCTGCCAACAATCTGAATCACAAATCTACTCAAAATCCAAACTTTGCAGTTCTAATCGATCGATCGAGTAAATTTCAATGTTTTATCATCTTTTAAGATTATCAAAAACTGGCACTTCCTTTCACTCTACCAACCACACAAACCACTCACTCAATTCCAGTTCATATGCTTACTGGAATGGAAGTGGCAAAGACATAAACAAAAAATTGCAGGCACATGCTCTGTTTGGTGCTTTTGGCAGGAAGTAGTCCTATCTATTGTTAATCTAATCTCCTGACTGTTAGGTTTTGTTCTAGTCATGAGCTTGTGCACATTCCACTGCTGGTTAGGTTGCACACCAACCACATCACTTCCTCATGCCGTTTAAGACCTTAACAGCAGAGACGAAGCTGCACTGAGCAGGCAGCATTTGTTGTCATTCACTTAACTGCTCCAATGGTTTGGCTTGGCCCTCTTCAATGTTTTGTTTTAGTCTGAAGTAATTTGTGTAGGGAACAATTGCTTCGACAGCTTAGGCTAGTAGGTAAGAGTGTAAATGAACCAAATTTTCACGACTTCGTATGAGTGTATTTATGCTCGTTTAATATATATAAAAGTTAAATAAATAAGTTTGAATATATATATATCCAGCTCATTACTATTCATGAACAAGGATCGTAAATTGTTTATGAATAATGTCCACAAACAAGTTTATGAACAAAGCTTGTGAATTATGTTCATTAATAAAACTCTCATCATCGACGTGATAAATAATTAAAGAAATTATCAAAATGAACATATAAGTTTATATTATTAAGCTTAATAACTAACCAATCAAATTTAAAATTATAAAATTTTTAAATAATCAAACAAGTTTTAATTGAAAGTTCAATAATATCTAAATGAACCATGCTCAAGTCCGATTTGAACCAAGTTCAAATTTGTAAAAAAAAAAAATTTAAGCTAAACTTGAATAGTCATTTCAACGGTTTTAATTCATTTTAAGTTCGATTTAACTTCACTTGTTTATCTTTTCAAATAAATTTGGATATGTTTGACTTGCTTTCACTCGTTTACAACCTTAAGTAGGCTAAGGAGGTTGTGTCACGGATGAAAAATGTAGAAGTCAATATTAATATTTAAAAAATTAAAAAAAAAATTGAAATGAGGTGTAGTAGGTAATTGTTTAATTAGGTCAACTTTGCATATTAAGCTGATTATGTTTGATATGATAACCTGATAATAACAAAGAAATTATTAAGTTAGGTGTAATTGATAAGCATAGAAAAATATGATCGAGATGTTATTTAAACAAGTAGTAAGTATGATAATGTACATGTGAAGAAAATAAGAAGAAAGTGAACAAAATAAGAAAGACAAAAAGAAGGCTAAATAAGATTCTTCTTTTGGGACAAAATTTAATTATAAATTACATACTAATTATGTGTAGTTCTAAAAGAATAGTGTATATATGATTTTGTATATCATCAAAATCTACATCAAAATATTCCATGTAAATAAATTATGTATTTATTATTTTTATTTCTACTTGTGTTTTCTTAGTTTCTGAAAGTCTCCTTTGGCATGGTGCATGGATAAAATGTTAAGGTGTACATGATGAGATATTATAAAACGTAAGGTTGGCGAGGGTAAGGTGGATTCACATAGCATTTAGATTCAATACTCAATTGGGGCATGACGTGTAACTGAAGGAAAGGTTGTGACCACTGCACAGTTCGATTATCCAGTTGGAGCATGGACAATTCTACTGTGACAGAAAAATCGTGGTGGTCGGCTACCGGCGTCCTATCGCAAACCCTGTCAGACTTACCCAGTACGTAAATTAGGAGAAAGCCGTCCCACCTCGGTTTTGGGCATGTTACTAAAGAAATAATTAATTACTAAAAACACATTAAATTGTGTAGAGCTAAACATAAATGTGCTATTAATTTATGAGTAGTGTAGAGATCTATGCCTCAATTATTACACTAAAAATCATAATCTACATAAACATCATCGCCCTTGATGGTTAATAAAATATTTTAATTTGTAAAAAAATTCTCAAATAAATCTATTCATTTTCTATTAAATGAATAGTATTTATTAGTCGGACAGACTTATTTTCTTCGCTAAAAATTTGATTTATCTGTCCAAATCTATCTTTCCTTGAATTGAAATTTGTCGACATAAATTTCACAACTAATTGCGATGAAATGTTGAGAATAAGTATATGCTACCAAATATAGCCATTATTTTTACAGTGGAATAGCAAATTCATAATAAAAAACATCCATATTAATTCCTAGCATATACGTGGGGTGCTCAAAACAAATTCAGGCACCTTGAAAGCACACATTCACCCAAGGGAGCCCAACATATCCCATGTATATTGTTGGATCCCTATTAAATGGAGTTCAATATAGTGACGTAGACTTATTCCGTTTATACTTTTGATGTACTCTTTCAGTTATCGAGACATCCTTTCTTCAATAGACATATATACCCTTCTTGGTATTGTCATTACCGATTTAATTTCGTCGGTTGTCGACGAGTTATCTCTTCAGATATCGATCCTACGGATAAGAGTATTAAGGTCGAGGTGAAGGCTAGACCTTATTTCCTTAAGACGATATTGCCCCGTCCAGGTGCTTACGGTTTATTAGCAATCGTAGCTCCCAAAATGCAATGACTTGCGTATCAAAATAGGAGCACTCCAAATTTTGAGCCCTGTCGAACTTTCAAAGCCTTGAAACTCTTAAGAGAGAAGAGAGAAAAGAGAACTCAAGAGGAAAATTCACAACTTGAGAATTGAGTGAGTTATGTAGAAGAATGAGGTTTGTTTTATAGGGATTGTTCCGGAGAGAAACTAGTTGGATGACCTGAGATGACGAGGCAGCCGATTAGGATGCTTGATCGAGAAGAGGAGGATGGACCCTGTAAGATGAACACGAGCGTTAAAGGACACACCGGAAAGGATTCCGACGGATGCCCATCTGACACTCAAGTCAGAACCGGAAAGAGAATAATGGCTTGCAGAAAGTAGAAAAAGCAAAAGAAGAAGAAGAAGAAGAAGAAGAAGAAGAAGAAGAAACCTCCTCTTACTCATCGTTCATGATGTCTTATATATCCCTTCCTTCATGGCGTCAAGGGTTTTTAAGGTTTGCAACCGTTCCTACATTTACGAAAAATCTTACCTTTTCT
>JBAMIE010206218.1:0-10651 GCA_037177295.1 Kaempferia parviflora
CGAGGGCGACGCTGGCAGCTGCAACTCCACCTGCCGCTCTGTTGATTATATGCTGCTTTGTGTTGGATTCGGACTCGAAGGTGGGCCGGTTCGCCTCCGATTCCGCTTCCGCCATGAGAGCAGACGGCTCGGGGTTGGGACCGGCCAAGTTTCCGGCAGCATCACTCACCTTGAAGATCTCCAATCCGTTGAGAATAGCGTCGTAGTACTCTGGTTTGGCGGAGACAGAGGGGTGCAGCGCCACCCATATCTGGTCTTCACCGGGCTGATCGGCGACGTACGCCGCGTAGTCCTTGTGCATCGGGACGGCCTTCTCGGAGGTCCAGCCAATGACGTCGGCCTGCTCTTGAGCGGTTCGATTGTTGATGAAGATGTCGAATACTCTCTGGTTAATCTTGGTCATCTGGAGCTCACAGAAGTGGAAGCGGACGATGTAGGTGAAGTTGGCGTCGATATTGAAAATCCACGTGAGATTGTAGTTCATGTTGACCTTTGGATCGGGGCCCATTGACCTCGCCGTCTGGTAGACGTCGGCGGGGGCGATGAACTCCGGCGATCCATCTTGGTATTGGAGCTTGAGCTTGTCGATTTCCGAGAAGGTGACGCCGAAACCAGCACCGTAGAGGTAAGGGGAGTCGTCGTACCAAGTCCGGCTGAGGCCGGAGTCATTGGTCGCCGGTATGTACTGGCCTCCGACATTGAGCCGATACATTGTCAGCAGCGCAGAGGTGCCGACCTCCACATTTTGATCGGAGAAGCCGACCAGTTGGGCCGGCTCGTCGAAGATGTCAGGCATCGACACGACCTCGATGCCGTTGACGAAAGCGAAGGAGCCGTTGTACTTGTCGGAAGGCGTGAATGTGAGGCTGATGCTGCCGTCGGAGGACGGCGAGAGGGAGAATTCTTTGACAATGTAGGCCTGCGTGAGGGCCTCGGCTGTGACGTAGGCACTGAAATTCTTGAGGAGAGTGATGCCGTCGGCGGTGGAGACGGAGAAGTAGGAGTTCTCCGGCGGGAGGTCGTCGTAGGTGGAGGGGTAGAAGTGAAGGCGCACCCAGTGGCGTTCGGACTTGTTGATGGCGAACTTGTAGGTGGATTCCGAGGAGAAGATGCGCGCGGTCATGTAGGGGACGGCGGAGGGGAGAGATGGGTCTTGAAACGCAGCGGTGGCGGGGTTTGAGTTCTTGGACGTGAGGAGGGTGGACGTGGAGGTGGAGTCGGCCAGCCATTTGCGGCCGTCGGCGTCGGAGGCCTCCGAGGAGGAGCCGCAATCGAGGAGGATCTGATCGGAGGGAACATAAGCGCCGTCGGCGGCAAGAAATGGAAAAAGTAGAATGAAAAAATACAGAACAGGGAGGCAACCGAAGAATTTCATGGTGTTTATTTGTTCTCCAATCAGGAAGTGAACGGAATCGGAATAGATCACTCCATGCGAAGGGAGAAGAGTTAGGAAGGAGAGCAGAGAGAGAAACTTTTGGTTAGCCTCTCTGCTCTCTCTCCCTCCCTACCTCTCTGTTGTTGTGGACGTTACATTGGCTGCTCAAAATCATTTGTTCGGTTGCGAAACGAGGAGCAGCAGGAGGATTTGCCGGGAAATGAGGGCCTTCAGAGGCGGGAGAAAGAGAATGAAAGGTGGAAAAGCTGTTACTATTGGTTGGTCGGTTGGCGGGAGATAGTGAGCAAAAGTTCGGTTAAATCGAACAAATCGATTAAACCGATTGAATTTAAAATTTTGATTCGGTTTATTTGGAAATTCAATTTTTTTTTCCGAAAAATAAGTTAACTCGGTTAATTCAGTTCGAGTTCGGTTTTAAAAATTTCTTTTTCGGGTAAACTGAATAGACTGAATAAACTGAATTTTTTAACCAAATTAAATTTTTAGACCCTAAATTTAAGACCGAACCGAATTTTTATTAATCAAAACCAAATTTTTAGAAAAAATCGGATTGTTCGATTTATTCAGTTCGGTTTATTTGGTTTTATCAAAAATCCGATTTGGTTTGTTCAATTTTTATTAAAAATCGATTCGGTTCGATTCGGTTAATTCGGTTCAGTTTTAACCGAATGTTCATCCCTAGAGATAACTGGAATGGGTCAAACTTGGGAGTTGGGATGGACGAGGTGCAGATCAGAATAGCTAGCTAGGGTTGGCACTAGGTCATCAGAGTATTTGTTGATAATTTGATCGAGTAAAAAACAAGAACACCATTTCATTACAAATAATGCAATGCAATTTGCTACATTGTGCATAATTACAAGCAATAGAAACATGTGAATTTTTCATAAATTATAGTCTCCTGAAAAAAAAAATTCAATAATGTTATCGCATCCATGTTTGAGTGATTCTTAGCTAGTAAATGTTGGCTTATGTCTTAATAACAAATAGAAATGGAGTAACTCATTCCATGTATCAGGGACTCCGGGAAGACACCAATGGCTGCAATCTTGAATGCCGATCTGCGGTCCTCTGACATGGGTTCTCCCATAAATAGATGGATGGCCATCGATTCGAAGTCCAGATAGATTAGTGATGTTGAGAATAGTTACGGGAGTTTTCATTTTCCTTACTATTTCTTCCAAGATAATATTTTTCTCAGGAACTCTGACAAAGGTCTCATTCAGCGGACGGATGCTCTCTTTGCAGTGGCCTCCGGAATTCCATTCGCCACCACTGTGTAACAGAGGATATAAACTAAGTTTCATACATAACGGATATCGGTATTTACTATAAGAACATAAATCCTAATGTGTTTTATATTAACAATAACAGAGACCATGAAGTTATTGTATGCAAAAAAAAAAAAAAAAAAACTTGTACCATAGCTTTTGATGTCTGTACCTGAAATGTGATGGTGCTGAACTTCTGAAGAAGACTTGAGTTTTGCTGGGAATGAAATGTTGATCAACCCACATTGCCCAAGTTGATAGAGCTTTCCTAAAGGCAGTGGAAACATCAAGGTGAGGATGCACTAGGTTTCCTTCCTGGTAGTAATTCACACTGTCAAGTACCAGTAAAAGTGAATTCAGTTTTAAGAGATTCAATAAGTATGGATATTCTTAGTTTGGCATGATAATCTTACTGCAGTAGTAACAAGTGAAGAATGATGTTCCTTCAAATCCTTTTACTCATTTGACAAACATACCTTTAAATAAAGATAACGTGTCACAAAGTTTAAAATACTTGTAACAATTACAACGCTACTTCAAACATAAGGACAACTAAAAGTATGTTTAATTGTTCGTAGCGTAATGCATCAAAATTATGTGCAAGTCCTACAAATAAGCTATGGTAAGTTTTGCATAAAAAATGTTATGGATCAAGCTGAACATTCTCCAAAGCATAAAAAAACATAGAGGATCCAAAATGAACTTTCACAAGGCAAATGACTTCAGAAGTATATCTGAATTTTGAAGGGAATGTTTATTATACCTTTTTATTTACAGAGAAATTATATAGTGAAAATCTTTCTTCTAGTAATCTTTATTCATACTGGAGACTTTGATGGGCGCTTAAGAAGGGGAAAACCCTAGGCATTTGATTGACCTAGGAACATTTCTCTTATCCAAAGCTGATGGGTATTGATGGTCCATGAGAAGCATTATGATCAGCAAGGTAGCAAATATCTAAAGTTTGGATATTTGAATTTGCATCTCTGATAATAGTTTTTGAGGTACTATGGTGAGGATGTCAACTAAATTATTATGTTGGGTCATGAAATATATTCTGTTCATTTGATTTATTTTTTTTTTTTTGTTAAAGTTTTCAAACGACGACCAATAGATGCCTTCCTAATCATTTCACAGATATTATAATATTTCAAAAAAATCATTTTCACTTCAAGAGTGAACCCCAAAGGTTTAGACAGTATTATTTACAATTTAATATTTTATGTGGCCTTCAAAACAAGGCCAGACTAATTTGTAAACATGTGTTATGGTGTGGCTAGAGTTTTCACTCATACTTGAGTTCGGTGCAAAGGGGCCCCTTGTACTTGTATGCTTGCAAAACCCCAGAAATCATAACATTTCAGAAAAGGACCCCTAGTATCTCTATGATTGTAGCCTTTGAAGCCAAAAAAAAAAGTGTGACATGAGAAGTCTCAGAGAAATCACATTGGTTACTTGAGATGCAAAACTAACAGTGTGTTAGCTTCACAAGAATATTCTCTTCCTCGTATACGAATTCCCGTTGCAACAGTATGCCTATCTTTAGTTATGAAATCAAACTTGGCATATACCAATTCACATGGAATTATTATCCTTTAATCAACCTTCTTAGCAATTCCTTACTCCATTGCAAGGAATGCATACTATTCCATTCTCAAAGATCTTCTTTTTAACATAGTTTGGATGGGTTGGGCAGATGGACCGGACCAGCCTAGAAAGCTGAGAAGACTGGATAGAATGGATGAGTTGGTTGGGCTACGGATCAAACAGGATGGGTGAGCGGATGGGTTGGGTGGGCCAATGAACCAGGAGAGCTTAAGAAGCTGAGGAGTTGTTATCTATTCATTGTTGAGACTTATTCCTTGTAAACAGTTATAACATTGCTCAAACCAAACATAGGAATGAAAATGATCAATCTATTTAATTCCATGAGTCAAACTAAGAAAAACATATTCCTATTCCTTTCCCCAGGATTAACTATATTATATTATTTATCAATTCAATTCAATTCAATTACATGAACCAAACAAAGCATAGGGCTTAGAATGATGCTATAAATATTTTACAAGATCCTTCTTGATGTAATTGAATTGTTCGTTAGGTCTTTGGTTTGTGGAGCTGGGTCTTTGGTTTGTGGAGCTGGCACATAATCAATTACCTTCAACCTTTTCAAGATTGACATGTTCCCTTGGCACATGCATGAGAGTTCTGCAGTGGTTTTGGGGGTCTTTAAGAATTCTCTTATTGAATCAAGAGTTTCAACAAAAAGTCTAGATGGTAGGAATAGGATATTTAATTCAACAAGGATTGAAAGAATGGATTCATGGAAAATCATAGGATCCAAACAAAAGGGAAAGTATCAGGGACATAGCCAAAATAAACTTATTGGGTCAATCTGTCCCACTGGAGTTTCACACATGTACATAAATAAGGTATGAATTATTGTATATAATCAACTTTTACTTTAAATTATTCATAATCTCCCTGCTTTGCCTCAGGCACTCTTTCTGTAAACCAATCATCACATAGCGTTTCGGCCTGCCATCCTACATCCTCCTGGCAATCCCCTTTAGACTCCATCCTCCTTTGATTGTTCCATTCCAGTGAACTGCAACAACCTCTTCCACTAGCAACCTGATCATTTTGTGATTTATTATTATGTTCTTAATCCATGTAGAAAATCTTAACTCTTTGATTTGTTAACCCCACTCAAATATTTGTGTAGCTAGAGTAAAATGAGAAGGATGACAACACATTAAGTGCTATTAGTCTATGTTTCACAGCTATTGTTTTAGCCTCATAAGAGGTTCTTTCAAATAAATTCTAGTATCATTCAAGTAAGTTTGGGTTTAAGATGCCTCTTAAACTTGTGTTCCTGTTTTCACCTAACAAAATAGTAGCAGCACCAGTTGTTGCTTAACAAACCACCTTGCAAAAATCATCATCAAGGGAGGGGAAAAAAAAAGACTAAGCAGAGTCTTCCAATCATATACTAAATTCACAGAAGCTCTAAAGGCGCACTTACCCAGCTTTAGTTTTGTGGTGTGACCACCAATGAGCGCTGTTAAAAACAAGGATATCTGCTCCTCTCCATTTGGATGAACTCCTGTCTAGAGTATCAAGTCGAAGTGTAGCCATGCGCCTCTTTCCCACTCTTGCCGTGCTCTCTCGCACCAAATGGTGACTGACATAATATTCAACGCTACAATGATAGTCCTGCAAAAGCCCCTCTCAAAAAATTATTGACTTCCATATTAATGAGGCCGAAAGATGTCCAGGTCCAGATGCATACTGGAAAGTTAAACCTGTAGTTTCCCCTATTCTTTGTTATCCTCTGCCCGCGAGCCTCATATACTCTGCTAGGATCAGAAAGAGCTGTTCGTAGCATGCATAGCATTGATTCCCACTGGTTTCTATTAATTGAATCTCCAACAAAAACTAATCTTTTCCCTCTGATTAATTCTAGCATTTTCACAGGGTTGAACCTAAACATAATCAAGTAAATGCATCATGATACATTCGACATATAATTTTCAGACCCAAGCATACACAGCATAAAGTTAAAATCAACAAGTACCTTGGAATGCTGCATCCATTAGGCTGCCACCTCCATTTCATGTAATCGTTATCCATCCTCCCGTTTGCCTGGCAACTGAACCCTTCGTCTACAAAGGGGCACGAGTTGCTCGCATAGAGAGGATAGCTCTCATCGAAAACCCATCTTCCATCGAAAACATCACAATTGAAGCCTTTGTCCACCAGAGAAACTTCGCCCTCAACAAAAGAACTAATGTTGCTCCTCACAGTATCTGCCTCAAATTCCTCCTTTTCTATTACTCTATCACCAAACTCACTGTTTTCCCCCAAAATACCTACAGGTGCTGCACCTTCATTTTCATCTTCGTCGGACAAATCAGCACTGCTCCAGTCTTCTAACGCACTTGGATTTCCGCCAGAATCAGCAGCGGCACTGACGAGCATATGCTTCGAAACAGCATTCGAACTATTCCCTACCAAATCAAAGTCGCCCCTTTCACTAATTCGTTCGCCGTCAAAGATCTCATCTTTCTCCTCGATTTCTGCATCCGGAACTTCCCAAAAGGGATCGTTGACCACCGTCACGAAAGCATCCCCAGGAATAGGGCTTTCAGCCGGAGGACTATGCTTCACAGTCTTGATGCGGGCATAGTGCGGTGAATGATGAGGAGGGGTTGCGTCGAGGAGCCAGAAGGAAAAATAGACGCAGAAGAGGAGAGAGGAGGAGATGGCGGAGGAGAGGAGTAGAAGCATGGCGGGCTTAATCGAGAAGCTCCTAGTCAACCCCCTGGGCCTCTCCATGGCTGCATCAGAAGAGAGTGTCGCCTTCGCAGAGATAAAGGGGGTAAACAGAGGCCGCGAGGGCGCCGAGCTTCTTCAGGCTGGCGAGAATGGACGAATGACGGAGACCTGCGGAAGCCGACGGCAAAAGGGACAGCAGACCGTACAACTACAAGAACGAGAGTGGTAAAGGGGGAGAATGCGCGAGTGCGACACTCGCTCACTTCTCATTTTACCCCCTTTACTCATGTTTTTTTCTCATTTTAATCCTAAATTTCTATTTTTATTTAAGGGTAAAATATCTTTCACTCCTAGTTTTCTATCAAGTAGTATTTTATCCATTTATATTTAAAAAATAACATTTAACTACCAAAAATCAAATGTGATAAATGTTAAAAAAATAATTATACCCTTATCTTTTTTTATTATTTTCAATAATAACCTTGAAAAACATATTCAATTGACTATTATATTCTTCGATAAAAATACTCTCAAAATTTATACATATATCAGCATAAATAATAAAAAAAAAACGGTAACTCTCAAATGAATAACTAACTAAAAATTCATTCCACCACTCTTATAAAAAAAAGATAAAATTTTAAATTGATAAATAAAAATTAAATAGAAATAGAAAAAGCATATAAATGTACAAGAGACAATAACCTGTATATAAAAAGAGCAAGAACTTTTGTAGTTCTTAAGATATAATAATTAAATCAGAATTAAAAACCTTTATTCAGTGTAAATCAAAATAAAAATATATTCTAAGTTTTGGGTTGACTTGAACCGAAGGGAAAGCAAAACGATATTGACATTTTCCACCATTGTAGTTGACTTTTGAATGGGAGGTTGGGTTTGTTGACTTTTGCATTTGTAACTAAATATTTGCTTTTTGCAAGAGTTATATAATAATAAAATATCGTTAAGTTATATGATGAGATTATTTGTGTGTTTATATTATTTCTCCTATTTTAGGAGCTTGAAGCCCAATTGCCTATATTTTAAATCATATTACTATAATCTGATTGAATTACTAATATAAACTAATCATATGATTAAATTAATGATATAAGGAAGGAGTTTGAGATCCTACCTTGCTTATATAAATTAAAATCTTCCTTATCTAATTCTATTAAATTTATATAATTGAAAATACTTTTGTCAACAAATAAATAAAAAAAATTAAAGTATGAAACTAAATGAATTTTAAAATTAAAACTATATAGTTTTTTGATAGTTAAAATCATTATTGGCAAACAACTATTTGAATAGATTATACATTAAAAATAACTATAAATCTTTCCCTATTTTTTTATAGAAAATAGAATATCTTGAAAAACAAAGAATCCACGGGCATGAAATTTACTTATTTCCACAAGTCTAATAAACTTCTAATATTAACTCAACTAAAAGGTTGGATAAATTTCTTTAAAAAAACTGATAAATTCAGTTAGTCTGACTAATCTTGAGATGATCGATTCGATCCCATAAAAGTTTTTTATCGGTCATCATAGTAAATTGGAAAGCACTCACGACGGGCTAACGAGAAGCTCAGTATCCCTTAGTTGTAAGTCTCATTTAAAGAAAAATTCTTTACAGATACGTTCTAGTGGGAATTGAACTGTAAGTATATAGGAGACAACTGAAATTTCCTTTTGTAAAACATTGGTGTAGGATTTAATTTTTAGTTGCGATGAATATAAATATATTTCAAACCTATCGGATTCATTTACCTTTAAATTTAATTGAATAAAATTCGGATATATGAATTATTAAAAAACAAAAAACTTCTTTTTCGAGCTCCATTATTTGACTTATGTTTATTCAAATAATTATCAAAACCATGCAAGCCCTTGCTAGGACTCCTCGACAGCTCATCAGAAGCTCTACGGTACCGATCACAGTGACCAAAGATTGCAAACGAAGCGACCTTATCTACGGTACAGGATAACTCTTGACTTACGACCACAATCTAATTTTTATCGGTAAATTAGGACAGAAATAATCTTTCATAACTAATTAAGGATGAAAATTAAATTTGATCGGTAATTAACAATAGAATTTAAATTCGGTCTCTATTTGAGGATTTTCATCTGAATTTATATTTATTCTATTTAATTAGCGACGAAATAAAATTCTTGTGGTTAAAATAGTGATAGGAAATTAATTTGGTCGCTATTTAATTTTCATGGCTAAAATAGCGACGGAATTAATTTGTTTTCGCTATTTTAACGATGAAAATAAATCTTCATTGCAACTGAATTTTTTTTCGCTATTTTTTAGTGACAGAATAAAATATTCGTCGCCAAATGAGTTTCTAATTAAGGTTTTAGGTTTATAATTTTTTTTTAACGCGCAATCGATTTCTCCTCACTGACACACACGATCCACTCTCCTCGTCACGTAAGCTCCCCTCCCCTTAACCTCGTTGATAGGGCCGTGATCTAGTTGTGCTTGGCAACGGCCTCGGGCGCAACCTCGGCCACGGCTTTAGCCCTGACCACGACGTCTCGGTCAGCCTCGGCCCTAAAATAATGTTGGTGGATTTTTGGTGCACTAAAATCTTATCTTTTCTATTAATTCAAACTATCCAAAAATGAGATTTTAGATTTTGTTTTTGTTTTTAAAATCTCTTGGTTCCGTCATGTTAATACATTTCATGTACTGAAGTTGGGTAAATGCAGTTTATTAGTATATCTTATTTTTAAGAAGTGACAGTTATCCCAGTCATTCATTATGTAACAAGTGATCGCAAATAACTTAGTAGTAGAAAATTTCATTAAATATTTCATAAAACAATTTATTTTATATAATACTAGAATGATTTTAAGTTGAAACTTGAAATTATGTAACAGGTATCTGAAAGCTTATGAAACTGTATAACTATGAAGTGAGGATTGAGAAATTTGAGAAAGAGGAAGCATGAGATGAAAGTGCAAAAGTTTGAGGAACATAGATAAATTTTTGGTAAATACTTAGTCAAATATTTTTCCCTTTCACTAGAATTGTCAAATTTGTTTGTACCATTGTCCTCGGGTAACTAATTTGACTAAGTTCAGGTTGGTCTAAGATTGAAATTTGATATTTGACAATGTGTGAGAGAGAAGTCAAGTAGGTTGAGGGAGGAGCGAATACTTTGTTGTGGAAGTCCTAACTGGAGGTTAGGCAACTAAAAAATCTTAGTAAGTGAAACTAGACAGTGGAAGTCCTAACGGGACTAGACAGTGAAGACATAGTTGAGAACTAGTCAATTGAAGTCCTAGTGGGACTAGGCAGTGAACCTAGTTGAGAATTAGGCAATAAAAGTTTTAGCGAGGTTAGACAGTGAAGACCGAGTTGGAAACTAGACATTGGAAGTCCTAGCAGAGCTAGGCAAGGAAAAAGTCCAAGCGGGTCAAAGGTTGATCAGTCACTTGGTGATCGGAGGTCTAACGGGGTTGGCACGAGATGAAAAGTCTAAGTAGAGCAAAGGTTGACCGGACACTTGATGAAGAAGTCCTGGTAGGTCAAGGTGGTCCCCTCGGGGCGGTGCGATGGTTAAGGCATGAGAGCTTGTCACATAAGGTCTAGAGGTCAAATCTTGGCACGCCCGAGCATATACCTCCTCCATGTCTTGACCATTTGCACTTATGGCTAGTAGCCACCCGTGGTTTACCTCCTCCGT
>JBAMIE010206238.1:0-10649 GCA_037177295.1 Kaempferia parviflora
CTAAGGAAGCGTACTTCAAGGCAAGTGAAGTATGACATGGAGACGAGCCGCGGGCTCGTATGCATCTGAGGGACGAAGCCAAAGGAAGAGGGACTCCGGAGAGATGAGATGAGTGATTTTGTACTACACCAGTCGCCTGGTCGGAGTGCCAGGCGACTGGTTCCGAGGAAACGGGAGCCTGAAATCGAACAGAAAGATTGGTCGCGTGAAGTAGGCGACTGATCCGCGATAGCAGTTGCCTGCTCCTAAGAGCAGGCACCTGGAGCAGTCGCCTGCTCTAGAGAACAGGCAACTGATCATGTAGCCGTTGGGTAAACGGCTAGTCATTATGAATCTGCAGGTGACCGTTGAGGGGATCAGTCACCGGATCATAAGACCAGGCGGCTGCTACAGAGTGAGTGAGCATTTTTAGCTCACTCTCTCCTCCTATTTAAGGAGGACACTTAGCCACGAAAATGACTAGTGTTCTAGTGCTATTTTGTGCCCAAAGTTTATATTCTTCCTCCCACTCTCATTCACATTTGTAAGAGGAAAAAACCTTTGATTGTGAGAGGTTTGATCTCACCGATAAGAGACTAAGTTCATAGTGCAAGTGCTCGAACGTATGGATCCTTGGATTAGTTATCTCCGCAGGAGGTGGATACCAAGTAAGTAAAGGTGTTATCATTGTTTAGTTTTTGTAATTGTATATTCCGCTGTGCTAACCCTTCAAGGAAGCACAATACCGACCATCAATGATCGAACAAGATGGTCTTGAACTCTTCAAAGGAGTGTATTGAATCAACATGTATTCTTTGGAATCATCTCTGAGCGGCTCCTGACAAAGTGTTCAAGAACACTCGACACTTTACTCCATCCGTGTATTGATGGAGCAAGGAGACATTCTCGAATTTATACACATGATCTTCAAGATCTGTTTTCCCGTCATATTCACCGATCGCTGGTTCCGGAAGTGTTTCAACATGGGTCCAGCAAAATATCCAGGGTGAAAGGCGAAGCTGTCTGTTTTAGCGACGCCCTTAAGGGATCATCTTTTCCTGGTGTCGCCTCCCTATGCGGGGTATTAGAAGTCATAGTGAGCGCTCTTTCTCTAGGCTCCTTGAAGATGGGCTCCCGCGCAGCCTTCATCGGAGCCCCTAACAGTGAGACAGATGGCCTATACACTGAGGAGGCGGCAACTCTTGGCATCTCTAGGTGAACTAGCGGGTCTGCATGTAGATTGATTTCTACCGCTTGTCTTTGATCTAACACCTTAGTGACGGCGTTAGCAATCAGGGCGTCCAAGTCTTCCCTTGTTAGAGTTATCGGCTGCCCTCTCGATTCCGTCATCTAAGTGATTTTTTCGATTTTTAGAACTTTGATTTCTCATAGACGGCGCCAAATTTATTCTGGAAAAGAACGACGTGGATGACCGGAGGTGATGAAGCAACCGAAGAGGATGACAACAGGGAAAGTGAAATATGCCCTACAAGATTAACACGAGCGTTAAAGGGGAGACATCTGGGAGAATTCCGATGTAGCCCGCTCCGTCGCTCAAATCAGAGAGAGAAGGAAGTATATTTAGTATGAATTCTGAAGATTCTAAAGAAGATTACCTATTCTTTCCTGTATCTTATATATCCTCCCTTGAAGTAAATAACCGTTCTCCCATTTATGAACGTGCGTTTAGGCGTTACCACTTTAATCGCCATTAGGTTACCATAATCGTGGCATAACCGTTCCCTCATTTGCTATTAATGTTCGTCGAAATTCGTGTGGAAAGCATAAGACCATATCTCATAGACCTTTTCTAAAATAGCCTCAGGTCTATGCCTCCAAAGTGGCCTCTGCCACTACTGGCCGAGGTGGCCTCGGGTCCATGTATCTGAGGCGGCCTCGGCTGTTACCTGTATGAGGTGACCTCAGATCTGTGTGTCGGAGGTTGCCTCGGCTGTTACCTGTCTGAGGTGATCTCAGATTAATGTGCTAGAGGTGACCTCAGCTACTACTCGTCAGAGGTAATCTCGGATCAATGTGCCCGAGATGACCTCGGCTATTACCTATCAGAGGTGATCTCGGTCTATGCGCCCGAAGTGGCCTCGACTGCGCTTTATCCGTGATGACCTCAGGTCTTTGGGGCCTGAAATGACCTCTGCTATTTCGTCTAAAATGGTTTTAACTCACTCCCTTATTAGATAATCATATTAAATATCTTTCACTTCTTATCATCCGGATCATTCATGATGCAGTCAACTTTACGAAGAGTAATATGCACTCAAAGAGTTTGCTGAGAGTTCCTATTATGCAGTCAACTTTATGAAGAGTAATATGCAGTCAAAGAGTTTGCTGAGAGTTTACTCTAATAGGATCCTTTCATATCTAAGTCATCGTGGAGCCTCAAGTAAAATAAAAAAGAAACAATGATAAAAAAATTAAGTAGAATAAAATTGAGATAACAGTGAATCCCTCCTTTGGGAATAACATCACATCCCTTATATACGGTAAGAAATCTAAGAGACACATTTCACGAAGAGAAATGTAAAGAACACACCTCGCTTAAATAAAGGACACACCTCTTTGCAATCAGCGTCAAGATAACCATCGCACCAAACTACCTTCAAAGAGAACTTTCCACATATAAGCTCAAGATCACAACCCATTCGGATTCGAGGTGCTTGGCATCGGGTGACTGAGTAGGCACTAGGTAGATCAGGAGGTTGGGCTAGTAAGAGATCAGACCAACGACATATTGAGAGGTCGGACCAGCAAAAGGTTAATTAGTAGGTCGGGAGGTCAAACTAACAGCAGGTCGAAAATAATGCTAGAGAAGTTACAGTCCTCAAGAGCTTAACCTTATTCGGGTTCGAGAGTGGACCACATAGGTGCATCGTACTGACATGACACGCGGGATACCAATAGCATCCAACCCTAAATTAAAATAAAAAATTGAGTGATCATATTTAGGTTCCATAATATAATAGGGTATTATATTAGTGAAGGATCGAGATTTGATGAGTGATCACGTTGAAAAGTGGCGACTCCTAAATGGATATTGTAGTGGAAATAATGATGCAAAGACAGAGATGTAGTCTGACCTAGACTTTGGTTTGATCAACGAATATGAGAATACTTTACAATGCAAACATAGCAAATAGTATGCAATGTGAAAGCGAGAAAATCCTCTAAACGACAAGCTACATGAGTACTTATAGGTATGTGACGTAAGAATATCTGCAAAGGTTGTGGCCATGATTTTTTAGTACATTAGAAAATATTTAATCATTTTAATCATTAATTCCAACTTGATGGTCATTAATTCTACACATCTTTATTATTGATAACTAATTATAGAATTGATCATGGAGGAATCATGTAGGGTCATGGGTCGCAGGTCACGGGTCACGTTTGCTTTTGACCAGTCACTAAATGGATAATACTAATTTGATAGTGATTATTTTATGGGTAGATGAGAATGTAGAATTGAGAAGAAAGTACAAAGTGAAATCACCAAAACTTAAAAAAAAAAAAAAAAAAAAAAATCTATCCTTCTCTAGGTTTTACTAAAAAAAAAGAAAACTTTATTATCAATAGAAGATCATTCCTCAAACAACATTTAAATAAACTCTAGACCTTAAAACTTAAGGAAAGGAATTTTTTTTTTTTTTTAGTATATAGACTTTAATTTCTTTCTAGTAAAGAAATAAAAAAAATCTTACCAAAAAAAATTCATAACAAAATTACTAACAGAAAGAAAATATCATAACATGACACTTATATAGACAAATTCTAATCCATAAATGTTTGACATTCCAAAAATACCCTAAATATTATAAAAATAAAATTACTAAAACAAAAAGATGTTTGATCCTCTAAAAGGACCTAACCAGTATTTTTTAGGTTCAAAACTTGGCGGTTATGGGTTTCCCGATAACAAACGTAGAGTTTTAAATTTTACAGGTGTGAGCACTATTAGAGGTTGATTCCAAATCACGACTCAAAAGTTATAATCCGCTAAAAATTTGATACTCCGATATTGGTCCTGCATCACTCATCTATTATGGCGAGAGGTATTAAACTCAAAAAGTTGAGCTCGAAGTGATTGGGGAGTAGAGCTCGGAATAGGGAGGTTGAGGAACTAAACTCTGATAGAGGGCTCGGGAGATCAAGCTCTTAACTTAGTCAATAGCATTTGTAAAACCCTAAGGGTACACTTGGTGAGGCATAATCAGCCTTATAATGTAATCAAGATTACATTAAGACTGATTACTTTGTTTGTGTAGAAATTGAGAAAGAAGAAAAAAGTAGCTATCTTGATTAATCCAAAAAGTGTTTTAGAATAAAGAATACAAAACTTTATATATAAAACTTAAACCCTAAACTGAAGAAAAGAAAAAACTAAATTGCCTCTAAAGGCTATAAATAAATAATTTTAATATAAATATAATCTAATATCTCCCCTTAAACTCACGATGCTACAGGTAGAAATATTGAGAGTTTGTCAGACAAAAATCGGAAGCGCCAAAGGAATATGGCTTGGTAAACATATCTGCTATTTATAACGAGGAAGAAACAAAGGGCAGCATGATAGTGTCAATCTGTAGATGATGACGAGTGAGATGACAATCGATTTCAATATGTTTTGTTCTCTCATGAAAAATTTTATTGCACGCAATCTGAATGATACTCTAATTATCACAATGAAGAGCAGTAGGTTGCCAAAGAAAAACTTTCATATCTGCAAACAACCAACATAGCCAAACAATCTCACAAGTGGTTGTAGCCATGGCACGATACTCAACTTTCATAGAAGATCTGAAAATAAAATCTTGCTTATTACTTTTCCAAGAGATAAGAGAATCCCCAAGAAAAATACAGAAGCAGTAGTCGACTTACGATTAGTAGGGTCTCCCGCCCAATCAATATCAGAGCATGCACATAGATCTAACAAGAAAGTAGCAGGGAATAAGAGACTCACAAACATAGTTCCTCGAAGATACCGGAGAATGCAAAGAACAACAGCCCAATGAACTATGGTCGATGCAGTGACAAAATAACTAATGACATGTACAACATAAGCAATATCAAGACGAGTCACAATGAGATAAACTAAGCTTCCTACAATAGTACGATAGAGGCTAGGATCTGACAAAAGGAGAACTATCTAATGGAGAATAACGAGCATTAGTCTCAAGAGGAATATCAACTACCTTGTTGTCAGTGAGATGTGTATGCTCAAATAGATCAGCTATGTACTTTGACTGAGATAAGAGATAACCTTTTGGCGAAGAGGCGATCTCGATCCCCAGGAAATAATGTAGTAAACCCAAGTCCTTCATAGCAAAATGACGAGCTAATTCAAACTTCAAAGACTCAATTCCATCAAGATCATCACTAGTAATTATCATATCATTCACATATAAAGATAAAAGTATACGACCTTCACGCGTACACTTGACAAATAAAGCTGAATCATGATTACTAGGACGAAAATCAAGTGAGAAAATTATCGTGGAGAACTTCTCAAACCAAGTACATGGTGCTTGTTTGAGCCCATAGAGAGCTTTGTGAAGCCTACAAACTTCACCAGGTCGGTGAGTAACTCCAGGATGAGACACCATATACACTTCTTCTTGAATATCACAATTCATTCTTGACATCCAACTGAGATATTTTTCATCGACGAATAGATGCAATAACAATTAACATACGAACGGTGGTCATTTTAGCAACAAGGATAAAAATTTCCTCATAATCCATGTCATACTTTTGAGAGTAACCTTTATCAATAAGATGAGTTTTGTACCGTTCGACAAAACCATCAGATTTAGTTTTGATCTTATAGACCCAACGAGAACCATATGACACGTTTCCCTGGGAGTAGAGGTACCAATTTTGAGGTATGTGTATGATGTAGACCAGTTAATTCTCATCCATGGCATTCTGCCAAAGAGGGTTACCAATAGCTTCTCTAAACAAAGGAACTAGAATAACAAGAATAAACAAAATCAGGTAGTTTAGTAGACTTATGAGGGTATGTAGACCAACAAATAGGATTGTCCGCAATCTCTTGAGGTGACGGAATAGTCGTAGGAGGGGAAGGTGGAGCTGGAGGAGATGTCTTGAGAATACCAGATTCAATGAAGATATTTTGTGGAAGAGTAGCCATGGGGGAGGTTTCATTGCTATCAGTACTGAAGGGATCAATGCGAATAAGATCTGCATGAGTCATGTTATATGGTAGACAAAGTATAGAGAAGAAAGGAATATGTTCAAGAAACACAACATGACGAGAGACATATAATTTTCTACTAACTGAATCAAAACAACGATATCCTTTTTTGTAGGACCGTTGCGGGCCGGTTAGACGGAGATTGACGATTAACCCTGTAAAATAAAAATAAACAACCTTTCTTGGATACTAATAAGCATAAACCAAACACAATAGATAATTAAATAACTAAATTAAAAAATAGTACGAGACAAGAAAGGATTTACTTGGATCGCGATCAAAGGATCGCTACTCAAAGGCAAATAAGGCGCTAATCAAATCTCCTTCATGGAGGTGGAGAAACCTCATACACAACGTTGCAGCACCTAACTATGAAAGCACAAAAGACTAGAAGATTACAGGTGTTTAGAATGTTTAGAACAGAGAAACCAGAGCTCTATTTATAGCTCTGAAAAATTCTATCTCGAACATATTCGGGGCGCCCAGACTCGTCAGGGCGCCCCCCAGGGGTCAAACCTTATCCTCGAGATCAACTCGTCAATGCAGAGTCGGAGATCGAACTTTCACTTCCAGGCGCCCCGGATGTCCCCGACCGGTCAACTTCGTGTTAACCGGTCCTGCTTAGTCCAGCTTCTTCTGGGTGATTTCGGACAACCGAAATAGGGCTCACCTGAACCCAATTTCTGTCCTTCCTCGTGCGACCTTCCTTCCCGACTTCTCGTCCCTCAGAACGCCACGCACGTTCCTTCTCGTCTGCCAGTGTACTCTTCCACAGTCTCTACGTCCTTCGGATGCGCCAAGCCCATCGGCTCTCTCCCACGCCATCCTTCTTATCTGCTGCGTCTTTCGCTTGACTTTTTGTGATCCTAAGCTCCTGCACACTTAGTCACAAGGTTAGATCAACATAAGACCTAACCTAACTATGGTCATATCAAAATTACCCAGAAGACCAACACTTTTGACCAATACCATAACCAAGAAAGACACACAAAGTACATTTAGAAGACAACTTATCATGCTCGACGTGTAGATGGAGAACAAAATAGTACAACTAAAAATACGTAAAGATGAATAATCATGAGCACGACCATACAACTTTTGAAATGAAACAAACATGAATTATGAGAAGTAAGAATCCTATTAATTACATGAGTAGAAATAAAAATTGCTTCTCTCCAAAGATACTAGGAACATTCATAGACAATATGAATGAGCGGGTTGTCTTAATAAGATGTCTAAGCTTTTTCTCCGTAACCCCATTCTGTTCAAGTATTTCTCGACATGTAGTTTGATGTATAATATCTTCTAATGTAAGTAAACTAGAAAAAAATATTGGAACTGTATTCACCCCCTAAATTACAATGAAAACACTTGATAACAGATGAATGTTGAGTTTTAACAAGAGCTTTAAAGTCATTGTAGATGGTAAAATAATCAGATCTATTTCATAAGATAAACCCAAGTATAACGAGTTTAATAATCAATGAAAGAAACATAATATTTTGATCCCTCTTTTAAAGTAACTGGAGAAGACCCCCACACATCAGAATGAACAAGATCAAAGGGATTAGGAGAAAATGATAAACTTTTATTGAAAAGTAAAGTAGAAAATTTTGCCAGTTTATAACCACTACAATATGAAATATAATGACTTTTTAAATTTTCTAATACTCCAAATGAAGCTAAAATTATAAATGGGACGCTGAAACATGACCAAGATGAGTATGCCAAAAATAAAAATCAGAAGAGGAATGACGCAATCGAAAGGATGATAGATCGATACTAGAAGTTGTAATATCTAGTTTATGGAGTTGTTCTAAGACATAGAGTCCCCCTTGTTTACGGCCTGTCCTAATCACCTTTTGAGATCGCGGGTCCTGAACATAACAATTGGATGAAGAAAAAAAGATTGCATATCCAGACTTACACAATTGACTTACAGAAATAAGATTAAATTTAAGACTAGGAATATAATAAACATCAGGAAGGACAAGCAAGTTGTAACAATAGAACCAACACTCATTAATGGTATCAGAGTACCATCAGCAGTCACAACTGATAAAGATGGATTAGAGGACAAGCAGATAAAAGATGATAAATCAAGTGACATATAATAAGAGGCTCCAGAATCTAAGATCAACAAAGAGGAAGATATACATGATGTAGCAGAGGATGACAAACATATATGAGAAGAAGCAGACATGGAAGAGGGTTATGAAGCAAGGAACTGCTGAAATTGCTCAAGTATATACGGATCTACCAAAGGAGCAGCTGCTGCATTACTAGAATGAGGCAGTCGATATGGTAACTTATTGTGGTTGATTACTAGATTTTCATGAAGTATTCTGAAGTATCAATGGTGGTTGTTGAGGTTGTTAGTGCTGATACTACTGCTGCGGTGGTCATTTTTGATACTGCGGTAGTTTTCCTTTATTCAACAATAATGGACACTGAGACTTCAAGTGTTCCTTTTCTTTGCAATAAGCACATTCATCACTAGAAACTTTCAAAGTTGACTCATTTTAATTATGAGGCAGAGGTCGCGTCTGCGGTGCTGCAAAAATAGATGGTGTAGACAGTGCAATAGTTCTCTTATCAACTTGAGACTTAAGGCGAATCTTCTCAGCTAGCAATTCATGTACTACTGAATCAACGGAAGGGAGAGGACTACGATGCAAAATTATTCCACGCTATCCTTCAAAGTCATCATGAAGCGCCATCAAGAATTGGACCAGACGCTGTTCTTCTCTGCGAGTGATATAAGCTGGGAATGCCAATAAGTCTGAGAATTTTGTAAGTGCCAACTGGTCACATAGTTCTGACATAGCAGAATAAAAATCTTGGACGCCCATATCTTGCTGCTGAAGTGAACGTATATCTACTTCCAATTGATATTATTTGATAAAATTAGACTGCGTATATAATTTTGTCAGATGATCCCAAACTTCTTTGGTTGTCTCATATTTGACCAATTGAGTAACAATGGAGTGTGAAACAGAATTATTGATCAACGTAATAATCTTTGCATTATCGGTCTTCCAAATATCCAACGACTTTGCATAATCATCAGTGTTATTATCCGTTGGTTGTCTCATATTTCCTTACTTGATTTTCCACATAAGAATTTTTTCATAACATATCCCCAATACGAATAATTTTTTCCATCAAATCGGACATTAATCGATTGAAGTGAATCTTATGTGCAGCCACTCATGATGATAGAATGAATTGTACTCATGAATAACCGAACAAAAAAAAAATAAAACCAAGTTGATGAGAAAATTAAACAATATGGTTGCACAAAAAAAAAAAAGAATTGTGAAAACTATGGATTGATTTAACAATTCTTCAATACTATCAACACCATGAAGATGAAGACTCTGATACCAGGTAGAAATTGAGAAAGAAGAAAATAGTAGCCATCTTGATTAATCCAAAAAGTGTTTTAGAATAAAGAATACAAAGCTTTATATAGAAAACTTAAACCCTAAACTGAAGAAGAGAAAAGACTAAATTGCCCCTAAAGGCTATAAACAAACAATTCTAATATAAATATAATCTAATAGTTTGGTACTATTTTAAACTCGTAATATAATGTAATCTCGATTATAAAAGTTAATAACGTCTTGTAATCTGGATTACAAGACTAATACCTTGTAATTTGGATTACATTCCAATTCAAGATTTAATATGCCAAAAATACCCTTAACTCATCACATAGTCATTTGCCGACCGATGGATGGCAGCGGGCGGAGGGCGACTGACAGCGGGCTTACATTCATTATAAAAAAAAATTATAGATACCAAACTAAAGAATATGATTATTCTTGTAATCAAATATATATATAACTCTTTTACCAAACTTAATAATGTAATATTAATTATATTAGAAAGTTGATTATATTATATCTAATCAAACGTAGAAAAGTGTTGATGTGCTAGCTTAGCTCGAGAGGTTGGTCGAGAGACGTGGACGTGCTGACCTAGTCCCAAAAATCAACGGTTTAGTTGGAGGTCTTTGAACACTGCATGTGATGTTAATCTAGGATAGGGCCACACAAGCATAGCTTGCTAATGTCATACAAATTGTATGTGCGAGATTAAATTTGAGTCACTTGCCTCCTATAGTCAATGCCAACTTATCGAGTGAGTTGGTGATGGCAACATTCAACACTCAAGTTAGGATAGGAAACAGAGAGCATCAAGATAGAGTTGTCCTAACCCAGTAAAAAAAATTATTGAGCATTAAGAAGAATTGAAATATTCTTTTATAAAAAAAAAAAACGATAAATCTAGTTAGCCCCATTGACTATCTCTGGGGTGGCCGGTCCTGCCCCACGGAAGTTTCCCACCGACCACCAGGGATAAATCGGGAAGCGCTCGCGATGGGCTGCTCAGAAGTCCAACGTCCCTTAGTTGCAATTCCCATTTTAGAGGAAAA
>JBAMIE010206248.1:0-10648 GCA_037177295.1 Kaempferia parviflora
TAAAAAATATATATATATATATTCAATTATTTTTTTTAAATGTTCTCCTATTAATTTGTTCCTATATTATAATAAATCATTATAAATAATTAAATATAATTGATTAAATCATTTAATCTAAAATTTTAATCTACATTAAATGCGTATCAACTATGCCTCCAATTAATTTATTGGCATATTAATTATTTCTCTATAATCGATTACAATTAATCGAGTAATATTATTTAAGTTGTTTCCATATTTTAGCCAAGTACTATGAAAGATTAAATATAATTGATCATATGTACTTTTTTCAGTGAACATTAAAAGGAACATATCAATCAATTATAACTAAATCAATTCTCCATAGAAGTAAAGGAAATAAGTATATCCTTTTTTAAAAAAAAAAATCATAGTAATTAGTAATTATTTAAATACGGTAGCTAATTATTTTAGAATCAATAAAAATTGTTAACTGCATTTATAGCACATCAAATTAGTCTATAAATAAATATTTGTTGAAAGAAATATTGGGACCATCTAAATGTTGAATTATTTCAGCAAAAATAAAATAATAATAATAATAATAATAATAATAATAATAATAATAATAATAATGAAATGAGAAAGATTAAGAAAAAATTAATATTCGTTAATAATATAAAATGAAATTGTACCCGTTGAACTACCCGGCTGGCGCTGGTTCAGATGGAATTCTCCCTTTAAAAGCTGTATCGATCTTTAATCGCGGAAAGAAGAGTGATTGCACCGCCATGGATCCCTACAAGACTTTGAGGATCTCCCGTAACGCCGATGGCTCCCTCACCAGAGGCGACATTTTCCCCCTTTCTCCGCCCTCCTCCGACGCCGTCGTCCTCTGCCGCGACCTCCCGCTCGACTCCACTCGCGGCACTGGTATCCGCCTCTTCCTCCCCTCACCCTCTCCGCCTCCCTCCGGATCCAAGCTCCCGGTCATCGTCTACTTCCACGGTGGAGGATTCATCATCCTCCGCGCCGCCTCCTCCCCCTTCCACGATTTCTGCTCCCGCCTCGCGGCTGCCCTCCCCGCCGTCATCCTCTCCGTCGACTACCGCCTCGCTCCGGAGCACCGCTTGCCCGCCGCCTTCGAGGACGCCGTCGAAGCCCTCTTCTGGCTCCGGGCCCACGCCACGGGGGCCTCTGCGGAGGGAAACCTCCCCTTCC
Organism: Kaempferia parviflora; assembly: GCA_037177295.1. Lineage (NCBI taxonomy): Eukaryota > Viridiplantae > Streptophyta > Magnoliopsida > Zingiberales > Zingiberaceae > Kaempferia > Kaempferia parviflora. Next base: position 1,183 of record JBAMIE010206248.1, read on the forward strand.
CGCTCACGGAATGCGCCGACTTCTCCCGCTGCTTCCTCATGGGCAACAGCGCGGGCTCGACCATCGCCTTCCACACCGCCCTCCGTGCGGCGACACTCCAGGACTCCTTGGCCCCGCTAAGAATCGCTGGCCTGGTGCTGGACCAGCCTTACTTCGGAGGAATCGAGCGGACTGATTCCGAGGAGAGGCTGAAAAATGGCAAGTTCCTATCTTTGGCGGAGAACGACTTAATGTGGGAGCTGGCGTTGCCGGAGGGCGCCGACAGGGACCACGAGTACTCCAACCCGTTCAAGAATGAAGATAAGCTATTCTCCGGACTGCGTGATTTCCCGCCGTGCTTGGTCAGAGGACACACCGGAGATCCACTTCTCGACCGGCAAAAGGAGTTCGCGAGGTTGTTGCAAAGGAGAGGAGTGATCGTGGTGACGAGCTTGGAGTCCGACGGCTGTCACGGCGTCGAGCTGCTCGATCCCAGAAAGGAAGCGGAGGCTCTGGCGGAGGCAAAAAAGTTCATCTGCGGCGATGGTGGAACTGAAACACCTCCTTCTGCTCCGATCGAATCGCAGACGCTGTGATTAAGACAATATCATCATCATCATCATCTTTGTTTTGAGTTACCCTGCTCTTTTCACTCTGAAACACAGAAAAATTCCTCCTTTTGAAATAAAGTATTCATGCGAAGTCTTTAAAACATTTTGTTCTTTATCATAAATTAAAACGATTTGTTATGTGATCTTGCACTGAATTAAGCATATGTAAATCCAAACTATTTTGCATTTGATAGTCATTCATTCATACATACATACATACAACAAAATACAACTTTAGCTCCTAAAACTCTGGATAATAGTTACAAACAAAGAAACAAAAAGAATTATAAGAAATCTTAGCAAAATTTCCTTGTCAACCAATCTTCAATGCATCTCTAAAACCAATACTGAAATTAGCTTGCATCCCTTTCTTGTCGAGTCCATTGTTTCCTTTATGCATCATGGCTACAAATTCATTGTAATCTATTCGTCCATCCTGCAAAAATGAAAGATATCTAAAGGTGAGAAACTTGTCTTTCTGATAGATACTTTTGTAGAGGGTTACATTATCTTGATCAACTTCTTTAATCATGTCCTCTAGCTTGACATCGGCTATACCGAACTCTTCACAAGCCTGTTGCAGTTCATCTTGAGTTATATAACCACTCCCATCTTTGTCGAAGTAGGAGAAAGCCTTGAACAAATGGTCCTCCCTCTCTATCTTGTTTAGGTGCAAAGTTGCAGCAACAAACTCACCGTAATCAATAGTCCCACTGTTATCAACATCAGCCTAAAATTTTCCAAATTTTAAAAAATATATGGATAAGGAGATTTGAGTGTAAAAACTAACTACTTTTTGGGATAAGAAGTGATTAACATTAGAATAGCTCGCTTACCGCTTGCATAAGCCCATAAATTTCTGACTCCTTTAGATTAGCACCAACCTTCTCTAATCCAACTTTTAGTTCTTCGAATGTTATCTGCCCGCTATTGTCCGTGTCGATCATCTTAAACATTTCTTTAAGGCCAACAATTTCATCTTCAGAAAGATGTTCAACAATCACCTACAAAAAAAAAAACCATTTAAAAAACATTAGCTCGACAAACACATCATAGTTGCATGAAAAGTATGATATGAATTCTTCAAAAACAATTTTAAAAGCTTACTCTGATAGCCATCTTCTTCAACTTATTCATGGCAGAGAATTGTTTCAGTCGAGATAGAACAGCAGAATCTAGAGGCCTATCAGGGGCTACTCCATTTGATTGCATCCATGGATGACCTGAGAGGAAACCAAAAGCAAGCTTCGCAAACACAATTCACCATTGAACTAGATCATCATAGTTTTCTCTTGCAAACCATAAAACTTTGAAAGTGAACTAGCTGTTAGCTAACTCAATCTTATCCCTACATAAAAATAAGTACTTACACAGAACTTGATGGGCACTCAACCTCTTCTTGGGATCCCTAATGAGCATTCCTTTTATTAGATCTTTCACACTCTCTGAGATGCTAGGCCATGGATCTGATTGAAAATCAACATTACCATGTAGTACCTCTTCAAAAATACCTTGCTCTGTTTCTGCAGGACAAATTATAACAAATACAATTAGAAAGATAGCACATAATAAAATCTTGTCTACGTAACGATATATACATAAACCCTAAAAACTGAAGAACAACTTCTCACCAGCCCAAAATGGAGGAACTCCACTAAGGAGAATATAAATGATGACTCCAGCACTCCATACATCTACCTCTTGACCGTATCGTTTCTTTAGCACTTCGGGAGCAACATAGTAAGGGCTACCGACAACATCAGTGAAGATCTCTCCTGAAAAGGGCAATCTGCTAAATAATACACTAGAAGGAAACAATTTATAACAAGTAACATGACAAAATTACATAGAGCAAACTCATCTTGTGATTAACTTTGTTGTCCTCTAAGTCAAGTTAGTCATGATTGTAATTGAGACCCTTAGGATCTTACAATCTCACGGTTAAGATTTACCTAACACCTTGTTTGGAAAAGGGTGGAATTGAATTCCTTTGGGATTCATCCAGGAAGTTAAAATGACTAAAATAGCCTTCCTCTATGTGTTTCTCATTTCCAATCAAGGATAAATGGTAAAAATATAAGAATTGATTTCAATTCTAATAGATTACAAATCAAGGAATTCAGTTCAATTCTTGTTATTATTAGCTCATTCCAAATTAAGAAATTGAATTCAATTCCTAATAGAATTTAATTTCTAATAGAATTCAATTCAATTCCAATTGTTTAAAAACTTTCCAAACAGATGGTAAATGATTGATATCCTATGAATCCAATAAGGTGATAATTGTGATTAGATGTAATAAATATATTAAAGCTTGATACTTATTGCCTCTTAAGCTTTCCATTTTGTTGTGAAAATGCTACCTGTTGAAGATCAAAATAACTATTTTACCATTCTAAACTACAACCTACAAAATTCATTTGTTAATGGAGATGTATAAGTGCATGAGTACAAACATGAAGGAGCAAATTAAGCTTCATCACCATGAGCTTCAACTAGAATTTAACGACAACAATAAAAAAAGTACCTGGCCGGAAGAAAATAGACAATCCGAAGTCGATTGTTTTGAGAGGTGCATCCTCCAATTGGTTAACGAAGAGAAAATTTTCAGGCTTCAAATCGCGGTGCATGACTCCCATGGAATGGCAAGCCTCCACAACTCCTACGATCACCCTTGCAAGCTCTGCTGCCTTCCTCTCTGTGTAATGGCCCTTTTGAATGATTCTATCGAACAATTCACCGCCTGCACAGAGCTCCATCACAACATGAACAGCCACTGCGTCTTCATAGGCCTCCTTGATGGAGATCACATTTGGGTGACCAGCCAAGTGATGCATTATCTGGATCTCCCTCCTCACATCCTCCACATCCTCCTCCACTGTCAACTTCCTCTTCAGAATGGACTTGCAAGCAAACTCCTTTCCGCTCGCCTTCTCTACGCACAAATATGTCGTGCCAAATTGTCCCTGTCCAAGCTTCCTGCCTAAGCTGTAGAGGTTCTTCAAGTTCTCTGTTTGGCGCTTAAGCACGAAGTCTACTTGCAGTCCGGCGACACTGGAAGCTTTCTTCGCATGGGTGGGCCTATCGGGTCTATCTGTCGATGATCGATTGGGCGCCGGCTTTGCCCTGTTTTCCTGGATCTTGATTGGTTGGGGCGCTTCGACGACTGGTTCAGCTGGGGAGGGCAAGGGCGAGGGCGAGGGCAAGGATGCCTCACCGTTCTGCCCCTTTCCATTGAAAACAGGAAGTGCGTCTTGCTTCGATCGGTTGCGCCACAGAATAGCGGACAAGGATTGGAAGAATCCATTCTTGGAGAAGCGTGGGACGACACACAGATTCCCCATCCCGATTGAGCAGTCAATGGTCCCATTGACGTCTCTTCGGCATTAGATCAAACACCTGTAGACCGATTGAGATGGCCTCCAAAGCAACGACTTTAAGATCGAAATGGATCTTGCACACAAGAATGGATGTGCATTCGAGATCTATACGATGAAAACCGCTAAAAAAGAGGAAAACGACGAGGAATCACAAAAAAGTTTTTCCCTTTGGGTAGGAAGAGACGGCTCCCAACATTGTGTACAACAAACAACAACAACAAAAAAGAAATGGCGAAAAGTTCTTCGATTGATGGAGAAGAACACCATCCAAAATTGATGATGATGAATAAGAAATGCGGGGAGAACGGAGAGCGCGCAGAGGTAGGAGGAGGCCGTAAGGGCCATTAACGGAAAATAAATAAATAATATTAATTTGTAGATAAAAAAAAAAAAACCGGCTATTGAAGTTTAATGATACGATTATAAAAAATAAAAAATAGTTGACTTTCTGATTTGACAATAAATACAAAAAAAAATAATAAATGTTATTAAAATAAAATATTAATAAAAAATAATTTAATAGATGAGTGGCGAGGTAAGGAATCCAGAGCAAAGTGAAAATTGTGACTAGTCATTGACACATTCTGAATCGCTGTTGACGCTGACACTTCATTAGATTTCCACTATGCTAAGATTTCATAGCTAGGGTTACATTCTACTTTTATTATTATTATTATTATTATTATTATTATTATTATTATTATAACTCGTTATACTTTCAGAAACATTGTATACCAAAGAATATTGGCCAAAAATCATTCCTTCTGAAATGCTCAATAAAAAGTCCAAGCTACATATAAAAATATAACTGTTCAGAAAACTATATATCTATCTATTATTTATTATTATTCCCCAGAAATAATTCTTATAAAAGTAAGAGAACGAAATCCACATAAAATTTAGAAGTTTTATTTCAGAATAAGACACAGTCCTTAGAGATTAAACAATCTCCATATTAAGGAACATAAATCAAACTAATTAATATCAAACTCAACACAAAACAGCACAGAAATAACAACCAAATTAACTTGGTTCGCTATATTATCAGGAGAAGTTCTCATGGTCTAGTTGTTGGCTTGCTGGTGCAGCCATAATGGCTTCATCTGTCTCCTTTTGCTTATTGCTATCCAACGTTAACCCAAAATGAATGTGAGGAAGGTGAGCCCACTGCAACCAAAAGTTGATTAGAAAATATAATTTACACTAAAATTTAAATAATAGTAAAAACTAGGATTTAGCACATTATAAGCAATTATAGAGAAGATATATAGGAACTTCTAATGCAAATGATATCTAATTTTTATTTTTACATTTTTTGCTGCAGTACTGAAAGCTTCTCTGTGGCTAATGTCTGGATTGTTTGCCTTTATCCTTTGTATTTCCTCCCTGTATAATTTGAACTACTAATTAACACAATAATTAAAAACTATTAATTTAAGTAAATGTATGTATAAATAACTTACTTGATAAACCTGTTATACATAGAAGGAACACGTTGTCGCTTCTCAGGTGCTGATTAATTAATATAATAAAACAACATTAATATTTTTTTAGTTGAATATAATCTATTTAATACGAATGGCATGGCTTATTAATCAATAATAGCGACACTGGAGAATAGAAGCTTAATTACGCGGCTGGAGCATTTGTTTTTGATCCTTTGGCATTGTGTACAGAAAGGAAGGCCTTGTGCTTTTGGAAGGCGAACCATGTTCCATCCTTTTTCCTCTATGAGACGCCATGTTTTGTTTCTGCAACATCAAAATTATATTAACCTTATATTTTGTTCACGTTTTTCCTTTGATCATCTCAAGAGTTGATTAAAGATCATTAAGATTGGCAAACCTGAAAATGATCATGAAAAGTGAGTGTTTGAAGCAAGGCTCCCATGTTCACTGAGAGAAGGTTTGAGCAATGCCCACATCTTACTGCCACAATGCTATTGTTGGGCAAGTTGTTTCCTGGAACACAAACCTACAGCAGAAATAATAATAATAATAATAATAATAATAATAATAATAATAATAATAATAATAATAATAATAATAATAATAATAATAATATTTTAAATTCTTTTGGAATAAGAAGATACTACTCATGAACTGCTGAACACAGAGGATATTTATTGCCTTTGTAGCATGAGGAGGAGGAGAAGGGTAAAAGGCCAGTGGTCTGTGATAAGTGTAGTGGGATGAAAAAGATGATTAGTCTCTTCTGTGGTCGTATTTATTAGCATTGATGTGTAAGCTTTACCTTTTCCCTTCCCGATGCCTAACTTTTAGAGCTAAATATGCCTGAAGGCCTGCCTTTTAGGCAATTTCTATCAGGGGGAAACAAACGTTGCACTCACTCTCTCGTAAATCAATGTGACAGAGGATGACTCAGAAGAATTTTTAAAAAATGTTTTGAATATTAAAGGAAAAATAGTATCATAATACGGGGGGAAATGCATGAACACCTCTGCATTTGTTCTTCTGTTTCATTTTTCAGAAAAAAGAATTTATATCATGAGAAGAAGAAGAAGAAGCAGCAGCTTGAAATGGAGAAAAAGAAGATTTCTTTGTTTCTTTTCTCTTTCAGTTTTCAAGTCATTGGAAAGAACCACAAAATAAATAAAAGACAACTATGTCGTAAGAAGAAGAAGCTTTAAATGAATGAAGCACATGAATCTCACAAAAATGGAGAATAGTAATAAGAGAAAGATGACCAAGGTTAAAATTAAGAGAATACAATGATATAATCACAAAATGAAGAAGAAAGAAAATTCTTTCCATCTCTTTTCAGTTTTGAAGTCACTGAAAAAACAGCAATATCACAAAAGAAGACGACGTAGAAAATAATAATATCACAATGTGATGATTATGAAAGAAGCAGCAGCTTTCTTTGCTTCTTTAATTTCTTTCAGTTTTCAAGTCATTGGAAAACAAAAGAAAATACGATAATATCACAAAACGTAGAGAAGTAACAGCAGCTTGCCGACTATGTTAATCTCTTCTCTTCCAGTTTTCAACTTAGTGAGAAAAAGGGAAATTAGAGACAACAACATCAGAAGAAACTGAAGAACAAGAGGCAGAAGAAGGTGGGTTATGTATTTCTTCTCTTTCAGTTTTCAAGTCACTGAAACAAAAAAAAAATGAAAAAAAAATGATGGAAATCATTTCTAAATCTGGAAAGATCGAGGATAATTTTCATGATGGAAAACTGTGAAAGTTGTATCATGATATTTCTTCTAACAAAATGGATAGAGAGATCTCTGCTCAAACACACGCAAAAGTTAATTACTAAAAAAACATGTAGAAACGAAACAAAGAATAATAATATACATCAAAAGTAAAAAAAAAAAAATGGTAGGACCAACAATGAAATGCACGAGTGGAAGATCAATATTTGAAGAGTTTATGCTTGTCATTCAAATCTCAAATTTATATATATAAAAAACATTTGGAGATCAGTTTCTGTCAAATCATCAAGTATATAATAAATAATAATACCAGTCAAATAGGGCAGTCTCCACATAGCTCACTAGCTATAAAGACGAACCCTAGCTATAACCCTAGAAGAAAACCTAAAAAGACTTCAACAATGAATTAAACTTTGCCCCTTCTATCAGACTATCATAGACATGCTTATGTTGACCTAGATCATATATTTCAAGGAAATACATGTTGGTTAATTTCTAAACTGAATCTTAAAAAAAAGGAAAGCCAAATAATATATAGAATGAATTGAACTAGTTAAGTAAACATATTTATATATACCACAAGGATGGTGTTGCAGAAGATGCACTGGACATAGCAAATATGCTGATCATGAGGTAAAACTTGCGTTGCCATTATACCAAATTTAGCCTAGATCGCGCAATAGCAATGATCGATCGATGTCTCTTCGCACGTCGAGGGATCGAAGAAGGGAGTAAGAGGGTTTAATTTACAAGAGATGGATCTTGAGTAGCAAATTGAGAGCATAGCTAGACATACAAGAAAGGGGAAGGGGATCCCTTATCTCTCATCACTTCCCCCAAATGCTTTCATATATCAGATCGATAGCTGGATAAAAACATAGACAAGAGAATGGTAGTAATACTGTGGGGCAAGGAGATTGGTGGTGGCTCAGAAGTGGAATTGGAGTGGCTATGATTGAAACAATGAGTGGGTGGGAGAAATTCTACTGCCTTGATTTCCATATCCAATCTCTGTAACTCACAAGCAATTTTGAGTGGGGGAAGGGAGAGAGCCAGTGTTGCATTAATTTGGAGAGAGAAAGAGAAAGATGCCACCCTTAATTATTTTCTTTTACTTTGGTTTCATTAATTACAAAAATTGATATCTTTAATAACAATTTATCAGGAATTTAATTAATAATATATAGCTGTTATCATAAAAATATATAAATAATAATAAGTGGAACAAAATCTATCTACCAAGAGAAAGAAAAGGCAGAGCATCCATGCCAAAGACCCATTTGCAATAGGCAAACACTAATACGTGGATAAACTTGACAAGATCAGAAGAAGGTAGATAGAACAGCAAACGTGCTGTATACTACAGAAATGGAGTTGAGTTTTGAAATGGTTGATGATGGGACTCAAATACAAACAAGGTGCCAAATTTTGCCACACTTTTTTAGCTCAAAAGTTCTAATCAGTGTGACATGCCCACCTCCTACTTGTCGTTTTAATTAGTTATTATGAACAGTAATTATTGTATCATGTAATTAATTATATCAGAACAAAAACAAGCCATTGTCCATGTTTTCAGTGTGTTGTAGGGATAATTGTTCAAGTGCCGCTAAAAGGGATACATAGTTTGTAGAATCATGATTATACGCAGAATTGATTTGGGGTCAAAATTGAATCGGTCAAAATTGGATCTTAGAATCGCACGATCCTACCAAAAACCTTTAAAATTTTATGATACATAACTAATAATTAGGAAAAATATCTTAAAAAAACTTATTTAACATATAAATAATATTTATATTTTCATACCACAAAATGAAAGAGTACCTAATAATAATAATAATAATAATAATAATCACATTTAATCTTTAAAAAAAAGTAGATCTACTACCTCAGCGACCCCTCTAGTGCCGGCCTCACGGATATAGAGGGACGTAAATACAGGTACACAAGCGTTGGACACATGGTGGGGTAAACCCTAGGTCGTCAATTCATGATAATCAACCTCTGACCATTACACTAGAGATGTCATACGTCCACCATCTGTGTTATGCCCTGGGGGCTCACATTTAACCTTAAGAATGTTTTCATGGTTTACAAGATGTCCCAATTTGAAGGTCAATAAGATAGCTAACATAGAGAAGCTATTGAATCATTTAATTCGAACACGAACATCGAAAATAATCTTCTAAAGACGGTTGATTTCATAAAATACTAGAGAATAGGTATCCAAAATTTTATTATTTGGGGGGGGGGGGGGGGAAGGAAGAAGCTTCTTGATAAACTCCTAACTTAAAAACAACTAAACAAATCTTTAA
>JBAMIE010206258.1:0-10648 GCA_037177295.1 Kaempferia parviflora
ATCCGAGGACACGACGTATTGGGTTTTGTTTTACTTACGTGTTTATTGTTTTACAGTCTTGGCATCGTTTTTATTTGTTTTACAGAAGGTCATTTTACCTTTCAACAGTTAACTTTGTAAAAATTTAAGCATTTTTAACTTCTAAGTTAACTTTTAAAAGCTGAAAAAATGAATGTTTTACTTTGAAAATTAGTTTTGAAAAACAAACTTAACTTTGAAAGATTTTGAAAATAGTAAAAAAAAAGCTTTGATTATCTACCAAAAACTAACTCAACCTTGAAAATTAATTTGAAAATGACTTTGAAAAAGCAGATAATTTTCAAAGAAAAACAAACTTTGAGAATAGTAAAATAGTAAGAAAACTTTGAACTATATTCTCTCCCCCTTTGCCATATATCAAAAACATAAGTGCATTGTAAAGTAGGGTATCAGAGTAATAGACTTGAAAAAAGTTAATTTAAAACACCCATTTAGAGTCCAAGCATGAATAAGGTTTAAAAAAATAAAACACTCAATATATTTTTGAATAGTTTTAAGTATACAAATGTTAAAGACTTAGGCACCTGTCTAACCCTTTTGGATACTTACTAGCTGTTATAAACAGTAGCTTTTCTTGGATTAGTCAAGTCAAGTAAAACAAATTAGCTAAAATAAGCTGGGTTACTTGACTTGATTAATTTTGAATTGTATTTATATCGCTCCCAACTTGTAACGATGCACTGATTTAAAGCATCTTAAGTCTAGGGCATGGTCCTAAGTATCTCAACCCAGTCTAAGTTGTCAATCAGGTTAGTCCTAATATGTTTGTGAGATGCTGACTTCTAAATCTATAGGAGCATGCAGGCTAAGGTAAGTCCTAGGCTACGTCCATAATAAAAACTCCTAGTTTTTGAAAGGATTATTTTGAAATATAAAGCTAAAAAGAAAAAGAGACTTTGTAAAATAGTTTTAAAACAAGAGAGGTAAAGAAAATTCTAAGTAAATTTCCAGTTTTGAAAGAGAGAAAAAAATTAAAAAGAGTCTATTCTATTAAACACATTCCAAGCTGCCTTCTTAGTAAACTAAACTCAGACTCCGGTAAGGGTTTAGTAAAGATATCAGCTAAGTTTGATTTTAACTCTATATGTTGAAGTACAATTTTACCTCTGGTTACATGGTCTCTAACAAAGTGATGTTTTATTTCAATATGTTTAGTTCTTGAATGGTGAATTAGATTTTTAGTTAGATTAATAGAACTAATATTACTAATAAAAACTTTAGTGTTAGTGTAGTATTTAAGTGATGTTGGTAAGTTTATAATATAAATATTATTTCTCCTAAGTCATTTTAAACTTATTTCTGGGTCCTCTACGTTTCTAATAAGGCAGTCTTGGTTGGTAAAAGTAACAAGATAACCAGTATCACAAAGTTGACTAATACTAAGTAAATTAAATTGAAATTTGTCAACCAATAAGACTCTTTTAATGGTAAAATCAGAACTCAATTCAATATTACCTGAACTAATTACCTTAAGTGTAACGTTATTGCCAAATGCTACTGTTCCTAGGTCCTTATATTTTAGTTTGGTGAAGTAATGTGTCTGGAGCAACCACTATCCAACATCCATTGGTCCAAATCTTTACCATAATTTGGATCCAATTTAGTAGAAGTATGGGATAGTTAATGAGTTCACTTACCTAGTAGTCTGTCTCACCCAATCTAAATGATCAAGCATGTTCATCCTATGGTAAGCTTGTGAGACAGATTTTGGAAAAGAAAAAATTTATGTTAAAAATAAAAAAAATTAAGTTAAAAATGAATTTTGAAAAAGATTTTAAGTTAAAATTAATTTTGAAAAAGATTTAAATTAAAAATAGTTTTGAAAAAAATTTTAAGTTAAAATTAATTTTGAAAAAGATTTTAAGTTAAAATTAATTTTGAAAAAGATTTAAATTAAAATTAATTTTAAAAAACATTTAAAAATAATTTTGAAAAAATATTTTAAGTTAAAATTAATTTTGAAAAAGATTTTAAGTTTAAAATTAATTTTGAAAAAGATTTTAAGTTAAAATTAATTTTGAAAAAGATTTTAAGTTAAAATTAATTTTGAAAAAATTTTAAATTTAAATTAATTTTGAAAAACATTTAAATTAAAATTAATTTTGAAAAATATTTTAAAAATAATTTTGAAAAACATTTTAAGTTAAAATTAATTTTAAAAAATATTTTAAAAATAATTTTAAAAAAATTTTAAGTTAAAAATAATTTTGAAAAAGTTTTAAGTTAAAAATAATTTTGAAAAAGTTTTACATTGAAAGTGAATTTTGATAAAGAAAATTTTAAAATTTGTTAATTAATGTTGATTTAAATTTGGTTCAAGTTTTATTTGAGTTTCATGGAATTTAATTAGGTTGATTAGGTCTGAATTAGAGTTGGGCTAGCTTTATTAGTCCTAATCATCTCACTCATTTCTAAGTGGCAAAACAGGAAATCCTAACTGTCTTGTGAGATAGTTTATATCTTAAAATTTTGATCAAATCTAAGATTTTGATTGAACTTGAGTTAGATTCAGATTTAAGAATTAGTATGTTAAAAATAAAAATCAAGATTTGGCTTCCAGGTCTTGGCGAGGCACAGTGGCCTTCTTTGGCCTAAGCCTTATTGGATCAATAACTCTTTCCTACACAAAGCCGCATAATGAAATATTATTTTTAATTTTCTCATTCAAAAATCTTAGTCTAACTAGTCGAGGATGTGGTGAGGTAGCTTCGGCTAGTTCCACTGAGCTAGAATACCAAATAGGAGACTCCTTCCCCTATTTGACTTCCTAGGTAGCTTTCCTAACGTACTATCATCTCACCCCACCCTAATACTAGGTTGTGCAAGTTTCAATCAAATCTAGTCCTTACCTAACCATTTCTAACCTAAGCATGATGGTTTGCAAAAATTAAATAAACAATCAATTAAGCAAAGCAAAAAAAAAAAAAAAAACTATCTTAACAAATGAATTATTTTTCTATTGGCTCCCTGGATCATAACCTCTATAAAGTCTATCAAGGTAGTGGATCTGATCCTTGGGAATCCAATAGTTGTTTGGTCCAGCTTGATAAGTCAACCTAAGTTTGGGCACCTATGCTTGGACTTAGGTGCTATTACGATTGATTATAGAATAATATGATCTAAATCTCGAATTAGATTTAAATCTAATTAAGGATCAATTTAGGATAGTTTTCTGTTTTCCAAGAATCATATCAAGATTCTTGGATCTCATAGTAAACCGTTCTAAGTCTACTCTAGGTTCATTGACTTGAGTTTTCAAGGAGGAATTCTCTTCCTCAAGTTATTGGACTTGAGTTGAGGTTCCTTCCTGAATTGACTCAGTTAGAGAACTTGAGCTGGTCTTTTTTTAAGAAGTTTTACTTCCTTTTGGAGAGACCTGACTCGGTCGTTGGACTTAGCTACTTTGTAAGAAAGATACGAAATTAAATTATACAACTCTTTTTTAGAAAAACCCGTTACCTTAAGTCGGCCCGTTTCTGACAGTGATACGGTTCCATTATCGAGCTCCATTTGCTCTTCTGCATCGGAGTCGGTATCAATATCCTCTTGAGTTGTAGGTGCTAGAAGGTTGGAGTTTGTTGGTTCTTCTTCATCAGACTCTGAGGAAGATTCGCCCTATGTTGCTGTTAGTGCTTTCTTCTTCTCCTTTTTATTTTCTTTACGACATTCTGTCTTGTAATGTCCCTTCTTTCCACACCCATAACAGGTGACCTCAGCTTTATTCTTTTGATTTGAACATGGTTCAGTCGGATCATCCTTTGACTATCCCATCTTCATTTTCTTCTACCCCCTTCGTGCCTTGAACATCTTCCTGACGATGCTCACTAGTTCCTCCAGCTTTTCTTCCTTAGTTCCCATATCTGAATCAGGTTCAGGTTCAGGTATTTTCTTTTTAGATTTTCCTACAAATAAAGCTATACCTTTCTCTACAAGTGTTACGTTAGTCTGTTCATGAAGTTCAAATTTGGAAAAGAGTCCATCTAATTTGATTGTAGAAAGATCCTTAGAAACTTTGTAGACATCTACCATTGATGCCTATTGGGAATTTTTAGGGAACGAGTTTAGTGCATACATTATAAGATCGCAGTTCTCGATCGTATGTCCAATCACGTGGAGTCCTTTCATCAGTTCCTAGATGCGAGCGTTTAACTGGGGAGTCGTTTCACCATCCTGCATTTTTAAATTATACCATTTATTCAATAATAAGTCGTGTCTGCTTACTTTAGTATCTGTAGTTCCTTCATACAATTCTATTAATTTATTCTAGAGTTCCTTAGCACTGCTGAAAGGGCCCACGCGGTTGAGCTCTTCCTTTGTGAATCCACACTGAAGAGTCTGTGTTGCTTTGGCATCAGCTTCAATTTGTCTCCTTGTAGTGTCGTCCCATTTCTCGTAGTTCAGTGCATCATCTTTTGGAATTTTAGGGTCGGTTTGTATAATTATCCACATGTCCACCTGAGTTTTCAGGTAGACTTCCAAACGGTTCTTCCAGTAGCCAAAATCACCTCTGAAAAATAATGAGAGACGAGCAGTGCTGTATCCGTTGCAGAGATAGAAAGAAGAAGAAAAAAAATATCACAAGACTTTGTCTTGGATTAGTAGTACGGGATATAGAAAAAAAGAAAAGAAAGAAAATCAGAAAAAGGCAATAATACCCTTTCTCAAAAAAATCGCAAATCTGAAAAATGCTCAATTGGTGGTTTCACCAGTTTTGAGCAACCCTGCTCTGATACCAATTGTAGGATCGAAAAGAGCGATAGAGGGGGGCTGAATATCGCTAAATAAAACTTTTAGATTTCTACACTAGAATGCAGTGGAAACAAAAAGAAAATATGAAAATAGAAATTGACACTTTTGTTTTTACTTGCTTCAGAGTCTTGTAACGGCTCCTACTGCAAGGCCCACAGTCCTAAATGTTTACTTTGGGCAATCCACTATCAATCCGCAAGAATTACAAAGACAATTACAACAAGTTTGGAAATTAAGTGCAGAAACAGAATCTTAAATTATACCAATGTTCCAAAAAGATTGGAGCTTTGCCTCGGGTCGTCGGAGCAGCACTGGAACGTATCGGAGCAGCGCGTAGCAGCGCGTAGCAGTAGCTTCAATCAGAGTTGTTGTTCTAGAGTTGTGGCCGAGCACCCTTTAAATAGGGTGCTGGTCGAGCTCTGGAGGGCGCCCTCATTGCATTGAGGGCACCTCAAGCACACATCGGATAGGCGCTGATCAAGTCGCAGTTTATCGCTATGAGGGCGCCCTCAACCCTTGAGGGCGCCTTCGTGCTTGAGACGCGGCAGCCGACGAGCAAATTCTATCCTTTAAAATAATATCCACTAGCTTGAGGGTGCCTTCCTTAGATGAAAAAGGCGCCTTCCACCTCTGAGGGTGCCTTTGCGCCTGTGAGTTGCCGAAGGCTCATTTTCTTCATTTTAATTTGTTTTCCTAAAAATGTTAGCACATAATAAAATGGAAAGACAAATTACAGCCAGTGCTATCTTGGTCCTGACTTTCAGGTTTCACCAGAAACTCTAGGTCGGATCGACGACTACTATTTCCTCTTCGGGGAACGCGTCCTCACCTACTCCACTTAGGAGAAATTATCTTTTGCCAACCGGCACCTCCGGTTGGACTTTTGCTCTGCCTCCGAAGATCCGAAACTCGACGACGTTCGATCCTCGACCCGTCTCGACTTCTGTTCGCTGTCCTCGATCGGCAAAGACTTCTGCTCGGCTTCACTCACCAAGACTTCGTTGCTCGACTTCACTCACCAAGACTTCTTGCTCGACCCATCAGGTCATGACTTCTGCAAAGCTTACATAGGACTTTTCTTCTCCTAGGGTTATCACCCCTTGGATCTAGGGTTACCTCCCCCTAGGGTTTTTCACCTGCCTAAGAAAACTTTAGACTTTCCTGCACACTTAACAACATATCAGTCTACAGAGTAAGCTTAACTTTGAACCCTTTGTCTTTATCAAAATAAGGTTCGATCATGATACTTTTGGCACCAACAATCTCCCCCGTTTTGATTATGGCAACCCTAGTTCAAAGTTAAGCGTAATATATGCAAATTAAAGAAAATTTTCATTTCTCACCCTTAACTAATGCTCTCCCCCTGAATTGATTAGTGTTTTAAGAGGAAAAAAAATTTAAGTCAACTTTAAATTGATCAAAGACTTAACCTCAGTATTTCAAGTTGACTTTGAGTGTTAAAAATGATCAAGTTTAAACAATCTCTTTTATCGAAAAAGTTTTGAAAAACTTAATTTAAAAAAATATAAAATAATTTTTGAAAAACTTAATTTTTGAAAAAACATAAAACAATTTAAAAAAAACACTAAATAATTTTTGAAAACATTAAGTTTGAAACTTGAAGTTAAACAGTTAATTTTCAAATTCCTAAGTTAAGTTAACTAAATACTAAAATTTTAAAAAAAAAACTTTGAACTTATTCTCTCCCCCTTTGTCATATATCAAAAAACATAAGTAAATCGTAAAGTAGGGTATCAGAGCAATAGACTGGCAAAAAAAAAAATTAACTTAAAACATCCACTTAGAGTCTAAGCAAGAACATGGTTTTAAAAGTAAAACACTCAATATTTTCAAAAAGTTTTAAGTATACAAATGTTAAAATCTTAGGCACCACTCTAAGCCTTTTGGATACTTACTAACTGTTATAAATAATAGCTTTCACTTGGGTTAATGAAGTCAAGTAAAAAAAATAGCTAAAATAAACCAGGTTACTTGACTTGATTGATTTAGAATTGCATTTATATGGCCCCCAACTTTTAATGATGCACAGATTTAAAGCATCTTAAGTCTAGGGCATAGTCCTAAACATCTCAACCCAGTCTAGGTTCAATCATGTTAGTCCTAATGTGCTTGTGAGATGCTGGCTTCTAAATCTATAGGAGCATGCAGGCTAAGGTAAGTCCTAGGCTAAGTCCATATAAAGAAAAACTCCTTCTTTTTGAAAGGCGTATTTTGAAATATAAAACTAAAAAGAAAAGAAATTTTGTAAAAGAATTTTAAAATAAGAGAAGGAGTTTTGAAAAATAGATTTTAAATCAGAGACATTTTTTTTAAAATAAGAGCAGAAATTTTAAAAACTGATTTAACCAAATTAAGAAATATATTCTAACAAGCATTAACTAAAATTAAGATAGATGCCAATGCAAATAAGTCATAAATTGGTCATCATAAGTGTAAGTACAAGTTAGATCATAAATCTGAATACAAGTCTATGTGTCAGGTCCATGCACTATGTGAATATCCTTGATATACTTCAGATATTAACCGAAGTCGTAGATAGGTAATTACCGAAGTAGATGCACGTGAAGTAAAATGGTACTATTTTGCTTCATCTTAACAGCGAAGTCGTATATATAAAAAATAGCAAAGTCTTTGACCGATTCAAGGAGGCAAAACCGGTTCAGAGGTGAAACCCGCATTTTTTAAAATATGAAGTAAAACATACTTTTTTACTACTGCAATATTATTACCGAAGTTTTTTATTATATACTACTTCATAATTAATAATTACCGAAGTAACCTACGCCGAAGTAAAAATTGATTTTTCTACTAGTGATGGGAAGGTGGGGCTCGGTATAAAGCCTGAAGAATAGCCTGCATCTGTTGATCAGATCGTGTGGATAGGCGCTCAAATCCATCGGTCATCGTAGTGTAAGTAAAGCCACCTTAGAATGAGTAAGGGCAGTCATCTCCTCTAAAGCTGTCATACGCTACTCGATGTAAAGGGATGGTCCAGGGACATCATCTACAGGTGGTCCAGGTGGAGCTGGTGCATCCTCCTAAGAATCCTCTGGATCATGTGGCTCAGCTGCATGTTCCAAGGCCAACTCCCCCCTGAGCAGTGACTCTAACATGCGCTAGGGCAAAATGATGTTGTCTAAACTCTAGGGAATCACTAAGGGGAGTTAGATCTCCCTGGAATATATCTAACCCTAAGCCGTAGAAAATAGATGTAAGAACATGGCAGTTGGGCATATAAACTTTCCTCCTAGTGATCATACTTGAGGCATGAATGATGTTATGAAAGATGTGGAGTGCAATGTCTACATCTAACCTTTGACATAGTGCATAAAGGAAAAAGGAATGTGAAGGTCTCATGGTGGGGACATCCCTAGATGAGATCGGCAGAATGCAGGTAGTGAGGACTCTGTACAGAGCATAGTCCTGTACTCTAAGAAAGAGTGATCTAAAATCAGTAACCAGGGGATCTCTTTCCTCTCCAAAGAAGTACATGTAAATGGTATCTAGGATAATGTGAGAGTAGGGTTCGCCAAAAGGCAAATCCCTACTAGGATAACACAAAATGGACACGTACTAGGTCTAAGATCAAGGTGGTCATAAAATAAAGTGGGTGAAAATAAAATATCCTGACCACCTACCCTGGTAGTGTAGCTCAAGTCATCTATCTTCTCTAGATTGTTATAAAATTATTTACATAAGCCTAAATTTACCCCACTGTTATAATAAACTAGACGATCCAACCTATAATGCTCAATAACTTCAGTTACATTAGGACAATATTGAGTAAAAAATGTCCTATTCAAATATCTAAGCTTAATTGGGGAAAATGTGCATTGTGAAAAATTGATCCTATACTGCTAAGTGGGGAAGGTCGGATCTAAGGATGGAGCAGTATTTAACGGTCCAATATGCGGTCATTTTCTAATTGAAATTTGCAAGAAAAAGACTAGTTTATAGCAAAACATAGAAGATAAACATGGAAGGAAGAGTTATATGTATACCTAGGAGCCATTAGAAGTAAGAAATGAGTTGAAAAGGAAGATTGAAGGTGCCTTGGTGTATGAATCCGAGCTTCTAGCGATGCTTGCGTGAAGAAGAATGAGACGAGCGAACATTCTGTTCGCTCGTCAAATATGACGATGTGGAAGGCGCCTTCCACCGCCCTGGAGGGCGCCTTCACGAGCGTTAAGGCGCCTTCGGTGTCGTGAGCGGGAAAAATCCCGCCCCTTTCAGTGCCCTAATGAATTAAATATTTTTTTTGTTTAAATTTAAGATTAAAATGAATTTTGAAAAAATTTAAGTTTAAAATGAATTTTAAAAGATTTAAGTAAAAATGAATTTTGAAAAAAATTTAAGTTAAAATGAATTTAAAAAATATTTAAGTTAAAATGAATTTTGAAAAAAAAAATTTAAGTTGAAATGAATTTTAAAAAAAAATCTTATGTTAAAATGAATTTTGAAAAAATAATTTAAGTTAAAATGAATTTAAAAAAAATAAGTAGAAATGAATTTTAAAAAATTTAAGAATGAATTTTGAAAAAAAAAATTATAAGTTAAAATGAATTTAAAAATATTTAAATTTAAAATGAATTTAAAAAAAAAATAAGTTTAAAATGAATTTTGAAAAATTTAACTTTAAAATGAATTTTAAAAGATTTAAGTTTAAAATGAATTTTGAAAAAAAAAATTAAGTTAAAATGAATTTAAAAAAAAAATTAAGTTGAAATGAATTTTGAAAAAAAAATATTAAGTTAAAATGAATTTTGAAAAATTTAAGAATGAATTTTGAAAAAAAAATTAGGTTAAAATGAATTTTGAAAAAAATTAGAATTTGTTAATTAATGTCGTTTTAAATTTGGTTCAAGTTTTATTTGAATTGATTTACATTTGGTCTAGGTTTAATTGAATTTAATTAGGTTCATTAGGTCTGAGTTATGGTTGGACTAGCTTTATTAATCCTAACCATCTCACACATTTCTAAGTAATAAAATAGGAAATCCTAACTGTTTTGTGAGATGGTTTAAATTTTATCTTAAATTTTTGATTAAATCTAAGAGTTTGATTGAACTTGAATTAAATTCAGATTTAAGAATTTGTAAATTAAAAATAAATTTCAAGATTTGGCTTCCAGGTCTTGACGAGGCACAGAGGCCTTATTTGGCCTAAGCCTTATTGGATCAACAACGCTTTCCTAGATAAAGCCGCATAATGAAATATTATTTTTAATTTCCTCATTTAAAAATCTTGGTCTAACTAGTCGAGGATGTGACGAGGTAGCTTCGGCTAGATCCACTAAGCTAAGAAGACCAAATAGGAGACTTCTTCCCCTATCTAACTTCCTAGGCAGCTTTCCTAACGTACTATCATCTCGCCCCATCCTAATACTAGGTTGTGCAAGTTTCAATCAAATCTAGTCCTTACCTAACTATTTCTAACCTAAGCATAATAGGTTGCAAAAATTTAAATAGACAATCAATTAAGCAAAGCAAAGAAAACAAAAATTATCTTAACAAATGAATAGTTTTCTATTGGCTCCCCCTCGATCATAACCTCGATAAGGTCTATCTAGGTAATGTATCTGATCCTTGTGAATCTAATAGTTGTTTGCTTCATCTTGATTGGTCAAGCTAAGTTTGGAGACCCATACTTAGACTCTGGTGTTGTTACGATTAATTACAGAGAAATATGATCTAAATCGTGAATTGGATTTAAATCCAATTCTGGATCGATTTAGCAAGGTTTTCTATTTTTCAAGAATCATTTCAAGATTCTTGGACCCAAGAGTAAACCATTCTAAATCTTCTCTAAGTTCTTTGACTTGAGATTTCAAGGAGGAATT
>JBAMIE010206300.1:0-10647 GCA_037177295.1 Kaempferia parviflora
GTCCTGTCCAAATTGACTCACAGGATTCACCAGAAACGATGGGTCTTAAGCCTATTTTAATTTGCATCTTGATCTAAGACAGTAGCTCCCATAAGATAGCCTAAATTTTAGATACTAGCTAGCTAGTCAAAAAGATTAAAACAAATCAAAAGGCCATTGTACTTGTACCTCAAATAAATGGATGTCAAACAGAGCATGTTTAATTTTTGTTTTCAGTCAATCATAGAAGAAACTCAACATTGAAATTCATACACGCTGCTGATCGATTGGCAGATTAAATTTGACCTAACAAACAGATCAATTAGGTATTTCAATGTATCTCAAACAAAAAGATCCAAAGTGGAATATCCAAAAAAAAGTTATTTCCGATCATATTTATTTTTTCTTCCATTTACTAAAATGTCCATGGCAACAGTAATAGGACAATTAACATGCGCTATTCAAACAAAAAGAAATAAATGATAGGATAAAAAAGGATGAACGAAATTACACTTCAATGGTGTCTGAATGCTTTAATGATTTAAAGGAAAGATAATAAAAGGAACAACCGCCATATTCAGTATCAAGCCTCAAAATATAACGTGGATCCTTCGCTGAATGGGGGTCCTACAAGAAGGGCAATCCTTCATCCCTTGCTTCTCATGCAATTCATTGCATTTTTCACAAACAACTTGATGGGAGCAAGGAAGGAAAACAACTGACATTTCCTCCGTCAAGCACATTACGCACTCTCTATCACGCGGCACTTCATTGTCAGATCCCTCGGAATCAGATATTTCAGCATTAGAATGACCATTCGTGTCCCAACTAAGTCCAGGGGATTTTGTATAGCTATTAATTCTCAATTTTGAAATCTTGTCTTCAAGGCCCCTGATTTCTTCTTTGTATCTTTGTAAATCACTTTCTGCCTTTAACACCATGGCTGATTCCTTCAATTTAGCCGAAGTTTCTATTCTTTCACGTTCATTCCTTTCAGCAGCAGCCTGCGCGAGGATATCTTGCTTTGCCTTAACTTCAAGTTTCCACCTATCCTGTAATATTTTTAATTCTAAGTGAACCACCATCCAGAGTTACATATTCAAACAACTCAAATGACCAAACTTTACTGAGAAAGTGTATCATAGGAAAGTAGCAGATACGAAAACTAATAAATTATCTGGGTCGCTGGCATCTAAAACACACTTGGTTCTTCCCTTGACCATTTCTCTGGTATAAAAATTGTTCTCCTTCAAGGATGACTTCAATGTAAGTTACAAATATTTACAATCAGACATGTATTCTATATCTAAACATACGCATCATACTTGTTAGAATAAATAATCTCCTAGTTCAATATGACTTATTACTTGTCAGTACTACTCTTGGGATGCGCTAAATTGTATTATTTGAAATTCTCTTGAAACTTTGATTGCACCTTTGTTCTAAACCAAAGACGTGTCAATTAAGAATGAGTCTCAGGTAGAATGCTAAAAACATAAATGAAAACAATATTATTGGCTAACTAATGATGTGAATGCTTTACAACAATTACCTCTTCGCTTTTGAGGCAAGTTATCAATAATTGTCTTAATTCTAAGATTCCACAATTACAGCATTCTGTTACAATTTGTTCACAAGTCTGAATTTCTCCTGTTAATATAAAATAACATTTGGTTCTCAGAATAGTAATTGTGGGAAGAAGGAACACACAAGGAGAACATATGAATGATGAAGTCAACTTACTATTGCTTTTAGTTATAGTTAATAATGTGCAAGGTAATGTTACCTTTCATTTATAACACTATAGCAATCATAAAGCATATCGACTTAGATGTCACAGTTTACCAAGTATTTCTCTGTTGCTCAAGTCAATGTAATAAAGGAAAGGTATCAAATCAAAAAGGGAAAACAATGACTAGCATTCATAAAACTATTAAAATAAGCACTAGTAGAAACAAGAAAGTTACGACACAACAAACTGCACACTCACAGTTGATAATTACCTCACATTGGTCATGGTACTCGTTAGCTTCTTGAACCTTCTGGCTAAGATACAACAACTTCTGTTTTTCAGATGCAAGCTCCTCAGCAAGCATTATTCTTTCCTTTTCCCAAGAGTGCTTCTTTTTTTGTGTCATGATTTCCCTCATTGATGCGTCTTGACAATTGATGGCTAATTCACTAGCATGTGCCTTGGCAACTTCCAATTCCTGCCTCAGTTTGTGGTTCTCATTTTCAAGTCTCCCAACATTAGCATTTAAAGATTCATAATGGGAACAGGCTTTTGACCATGCATACTCTGTTTCTGCTACTTTCTTCATCGTGCTAACTTCTAGTGTCTCCTTTTCTTTACGGAGACGAGCTGCTTCATCTCTTTCTTGCCTCAGGTTTTGAAGTTCAACCTTGTCCTGGTTGAGTCTACGAGCAGCCTGCATCACCTTTTGTTGTCCCCAGTCTGTCCAGTCTTGTATCTCGGTCTTTAACTCCTCTACTCGAGAGAGCAATTTAACCAATATTTCATCTTTCAGACGATCAGAATTGCAACTGCTCCTACTGGAGTCATGACTACCATTTTTTCCAACAGTGACATTATGGCAAGTATCAATAGCAAGTGACAAGGAAGCATCAGAGCTTGCAGGAGGTGAGGAAGGTTTCTTACTGATTTTATCCAAGCCAGTTGCTACTGTGTTAGATGAACCAGCAGTAAAAGAGAAGTTCTGAGTTGTAACTGATCCTGAAGAGACCAGTTCAACTGTTTTATCCAGTTTCAAGGGAGTGGATTTTGGATCACTAATAAAACCTGAAACAGATTTATTCTTTTTGTGTAATAGAACATTAGCCAAATTGTTATTTTTGGTTAGCTTTGAACCAGATCTATAAGCATGAACTCGGCTATTCCTATCAGATTGATTTGATCGGCACCTAGCCCTAGAAGTACTAGCATGCTGTTTTTTACTTCCAGCAGATTTTTCACGTGGAAAAGAAGATATAGGTGGAGCATAAGAGAAGAGATTTTCCTCTGATGATTTAGGTGAAGATAGTGAATTCTCCTTCAAGTGTTCTGAATGGCTGCATGAACCATGCACAGTGCGTGAGGCATACAATTGTGAAGATAAGCCATCATCGCTAGTCAAACTCGAGGTTTCATCTCTAGAGGAACATGGAAGATGAGTTGAAGATTTTGACGCACCAGCAGGAACATTGCATTCGGGCATAACTGGACCAGAACCATAGGAATTACAATTGGTGTTTAACCGAGAAGCAGAAGGACCTGAAACGCCATTGTATCCTGAACAACAAAAAGTATCACTATCCATAGTGCATGCAAGGGAAAGATTCATATCACACATTAACAGGGACCACATTGCATCTCCTCTACCAAAGAAAGGTCTCATCTCGATAAGTACATCAATCATGTCGTCCAATAATCTCTTCTCCAACTTTTTGATCTGCTCACGTCCATTCTCTCTCTCAGAAACATGCACTGCTTTTCCACTTGCTAGGTACTCAAAAGCACGTTCAGCAATATTCACAACAGGGTCTTTACAACCATAGCAATGACCAATGTTTAACAGAGCATTAATTGCAATAGACTCTTTGTATCCATAAGAGGTAATCCTTTTAATAACAGATTCGTATCCTGCGTCCAAATTACTTAGAAGAACCTCCTCGAGGTGGGTTTCTGTCATGCCACTCCAGTGGGTTTCTCTTGCACCTTCCAAATATAATACCTCTTTGAGACTATGCATAAGACCTCTACAAGTACTACACAAGCTAACATGATTGTCAAGATCTCGACTGCTCGAAGCCTCAGTTGGAAATGACCCATAGTCATGGTATGCACTTTCCATAAAGGAAGGATCAAGAGTGTCCAGGGCTGGGGAATCCGTCGGAAATTTTCTCTTGTTCCTGCTACACTTATCTTGAGAGGATATAGCAGGTGATTCGAGAGTACCATTTTCGGCAACTGTTTCCGCCATTGTAGCTTCAGGTAGAGCCACAAATTGATCTGTATATCATTGATACAAGAAATTAAACGAAACAATATTCGGAAACAATATTCGGAAATGCAAGGATCCTCTAAGAGTTGACTATAGATCTCAATCGCAACAATCGTAAAATATAGAAGGATTCAGAATTTCTCAATTTTTGGAATGCCACTCCGACAACCCAAAAAAAATTGGGAACAAAATCACATATCAAAGTGGCAATTGAGTCATTCAAAACGTAATTTCCTCAATCAACAAATCGGTTCTACACAACATAAATAAAGAGATCAACAAGGGAGTAAACAAACACATTCAACATTAAAAATTTATCGCGAAAAAGTCAAATCGGAACGATTTCCGACACAGAACATAGTGGCTTTTAGGGGAAAAAAAAAAACCCCAACAGTTGGGTTAAGATCAAGAGGAAACTTGAATATTGAATTTCCAAAGGGTCTACCAGGAAGAGATTTGAATCCATCGGATGAAAACACCGCCATAGACGGAGCGGAGACAAGGCAATTCATTGCATGGAGCGACGCAATAAGGATCGGAGCTTACCAGGTCGGATCTAGAGCGGTTTAGATCATCGGAAGATCGATCGCCGATCAAAAAAGGGCGGATTGGGGGTGGTGGTCACAGAACAAAGCCGAGAAAAATACCTCAAAATTTGGCTTTCGACTTGTTAGGAGATTTGTGGGGGGTATTTATAGCCAATTGCAATTTTAACCTTGTAAATTAACCATGGTTATTGGCATAGTTAGAATTAAAATGACAAATCAATCTGATAGATAAGATAAATAGGAAAATAATGATCGAGAAAGTTATCCATAATTTATAATCATAATAATTTTATTTAATAATTGTTTAATTATTAGGGGTAAGTAAAAGTTTGGTTAAATCAAATAAACTGATTAAACAAATCAAATTTAAAATTTTGGTTTGATTTATTCAGAAATTTAATTTTTTTTTTCTAAAAAATTGATTAATTCGGTTCATGTTTTATTTTAAAACTTCTTATTGAGTCAAATCAAATTTTTTCACCCCCTAATTATCACTTTTATCTAATAATTATTTAATTATCATTGCTTGAGGTCCATAATTTTATAGATCGGATGATTTATATTTAAATTATGACTCAATTCATCGTAATCTGGTCATAATTATTTACAGTCCATCGATGAGTTTATCCGTCTACCTAGATTGTAGTTTGGATCGGAGTGAGCTGCCGAAAGTAGCCCCCTCGACAACCGGTAGCTCGACCACTCTCCCATCTCCGACGACCTCCGGACAACCTTTGGCCGTCCGTCCCGATCCAAACTACAACTTAGGTATGCAGGTGAATTCGTCGATATACCATAAGCAATAGGGGTTGAATTACAATTTCAATTTGACCTTAATTTCGATGTGGACTATCTTCTAACCTACTACAAAATTATGGACCAAGAGATCTAGAATCCAAGAAAAATCATAGGAAAATAGAGAGAATTACTGTTTATTTAAAAAATTCAAATGTAAATTTGCAATGAGTGTTATTATTATTATTATTATTTTTTTAAAAAGTAAACAATTTCGATTTCAATAATTTAAATGTATCTCCACGGGATACTCCATCAATTAGAGGGCAAACTTACTGTAATAAAACAAGGAATTAATTTCTAATGGGTGTATATTTTTAGAAAAAAAAACCTTTTTATATCCTTAACTAACTTGACGGTTGATTATAAATTAATTCTATGATTTATTGTTTTGAATTATTTTACTATAACAACGTAAATAGTGGACGTATGAGGTTTAGATGTCGAATCTCGACGTGCCTGAGTATATACCTCCCTCATATCTTGACCATTTGTATCGACTCAGAAATAAATTAAAAGAAACATTGAAAGTGAACGAATTTATCTTTTATCACGTAAATAGTGGACGCATGCCTACTGAGTAGCGGATCTATCTATATATATATATTTAATGTGATGGGAAGCTTATTTAATAATTTTCTTTAAAAAACTGGGCATGTATTTTTTTTCTAAATAGAATATTTAATGCAAGATCGTGCAGGATAAAATAAAAATAAAAAGCTGAATATGTTGTAGAATTTCCCGCAAAACTAAAAGTATGCTCTTGTGTGATGTGTCTAAACACTAGAACACCTGATGATCGGTTTCCTTCTCACCCCTCGCCCTCGACGAGTTTTATCCAGCACATCTATCGAGCAGCGTAACTAAAGCAGCGGCGACATCGACAGCAGAGCGCGCAGGATGGGAAATCTGTCGGTGGCGTTCGATTCCAAATCTGGTCAGTTGATCTTGATTGCGCTCCTCCTCATGGTCGCTTCCTTCTACGCCGGCACCCTCTTCTCCACCACCTCCTCATCCTCCGCTGCCGTCCTCCGCTCCATCACTCTCCCTTCCGGTCATTCTTCGTCTGCTCCTCCTTCACGAGGTACCCTTTCTTTCTCGCATCCGCTCATCTCTCTGTGGAAATCTTCTAGATCCGGCCGCATAACCGGAGATTGTTTTTGCAGACGAAACGGGGTTCCCGAACCGAGTCGTTCTCACATACAGAACAAAGTCGATTTCGATCCCACCGACAGGCGTCAATGTCTGCCCTATTGAGTACAATGAGCACATTCCTTGTCACGATGCAAATTACACGCTAAGTTTGATCCGGAGTTCGAAAATTTCGAAGAAAGAAGAGCTCGAGAGCCATTGTCCGCCAGCGGAGAGCAGATTCTTTTGCTTGGTGCCCCCGCCGGCTGACTACAAGATACCCATAAGGTGGCCTAACAGCAGTGACTATGTGTGGCGTAGCAACGTGAATCATTCGCGCCTCGCAGAGGTAAAAGGGGGACAGAATTGGGTGCATGCCAAGGGGAAACTGTGGTGGTTTCCCGGTGGAGGTACCCACTTCAAGCACGGGGCGGCAGAGTATATTCAGAGGTAATTTCTCGGTTTGGACTCTGTTCGTATAATTTTTGGGAAAAAAATATCTTCCAATAGTCGATTTATTCTGTTTTTGCAATCCAGATCTTGACATCTCCAATTGCTGAGTATGCAGGCTGGGAAACATGACAACTAATGAAACGGGTGATCTACGTACAGCTGGAGTTGTTCAAGTATTGGATGTTGGTTGTGGGGTTGCCAGCTTCTCAGCTTATCTGCTTCCGTTAGACATTCACACTATGTCGTTTGCTCCAAAAGATGGACACGAGAATCAGATTCAGTTTGCTCTAGAGAGAGGAATTGGGGCGATGATAGCAGTGTTGGCTACAAAACAATTACCATTTCCTAGCAACTCATTTGAGATGGTTCATTGTTCAAGATGCCGTGTTGATTGGCATGAAGATGGTACTGTTTTCTCATACTCATCTTGAGAAGAGCCTTTGTCAACGTCTTTTTTTTATCACGTCATCAATAATAAAACACGGTGTGCTGTTAATCCTTATATTTTGGTATATAATGCACTTTAGTAAATGATTGTTAATAAAAGAAGTGTCATTTTACCTACCAGTAAAAATTCCTGTTCCCCCTTGATATAGATAGTTTTTTAAGTTCCTGGTATTTTTCTATTAATTTTGTTACTCTAATTTCGTGATATTTCGAATTATGCCAAGCACATTACCTTCCTTGTCTCTCATATTAAGTGGTTTCTTGCCTCTTAATTCACTATGCCTGATCTTGCTTGATAAAACTGATATATAATTATTTTCAATAAAGTTAGCTCAAAGACTCAATTTGTTTTTGAAGTTTGAATATATGTCATTCGTGTTCAAAAGGTCACTTCAAACATTGAAAGTTCCTTCAATCTGCAGAATCATCTTTCAATTTTGTATTCCTATAATTTGCAAACATCTGCACTTTTTGTTTCTCATTTTGTCCAGTGAAATGTCAACATTTTTGTGGCTTGTGTTTGGAGTAAGAATCCTATTTAACAATTTTATTTATGAGGTTTGTGCTAAGGCAGATAGGAAGTGACTGATTGAAGGATACTCTAAATATCTAGAACACTAGAACCATAATACTCATTAGTGGAAAGTTTTAAGAGGTGATAACTAAGCTTACTGTACGGTAAAAATAATAAATTTTCTTGCATGATACTGAAGGCCACGACCCTACTAGGGAAAGTAGTTGTATTTTGTTCCCAAAGAGGATTTGAACAGCATTCATTTGTGAATAAATTTCGTAACTTTCAAATCTCTACATCATCATTTCTTATTATAATCATTTTATATTGTTTTTACCCTTTCATTTGTGTTTGTTGCAATAGAATGAGTAGAAAAATATAAAATTTCATTATTTTGGTATAATTTCAATGCACACATATGTTTGTATGTGTATGGGCATAGTATATATTTAAAGGATGGGTCACAGAAGAATTGGAAATGTGGATGTATGTCAATTAAGGACCCAATGGTCTCGTGTAACTGAGTTCTAAGTTTCATGCTTTACCTGATTCAATAATTAATTGAGGTAAATGATTGATCTATCACATTGATCATTTCACATGTCTAGAGTATTTCTTGTTTGATACCAGGGTAATATACCGAATCATGATTTAAATGAGATAGTCTAACTCAAGTCTGATATATCTTTGTGCATTCTTATTTTATACAGTGTTAATGTTTAGAGAATTAGATAATAATGTCTTAGTAGTATTTGTTAAGTTGAGAACTTGAGATAACAAACATGGAGCTGTGTTTTTATATAAAATTGACCATATTTTCTAAGAAACCAGAAGCCTACAATCTTCTTTGGTTTGCTTAAAATGGTGGGATTAAACAGCAGTACATAAATAATTCAGGAGGTTGCTTGCTTTAGTTTTTCATTTGCCATTTGAGGAGATCAATATGATTTGGTAATTTGATAGATGATAGTTTTTTGTTATCTAAAGCTTCTGTTCAGTTTCATAGTTTATTTTGCTAGGTTATAAATAGAAATACTGAATGTATAGTTGATTTGATAGATTGATATCTGGATGTTTCAGATGGCATACTGCTCAAAGAGGTTGATCGTTTATTACGCCCAAATGGTTATTTTGTCTATTCTGCTCCACCTGCATATAGGAAAGACAAAGATTTTCCAATGATTTGGAAGAAGCTGTCAAATCTGACTTCTGCAATGTGCTGGAAACTCATTGCTCAACAAGTCCAGACTGCTATATGGATCAAACCAGAAGATGATTTATGCCGACAGCAAAATGCAGAGAGGAAGCTGTTAACTTTGTGTGAACCAGAAGAGGATCCTGTTCCTTCATGGAGAAGTCCATTAAGGAACTGCCTTAGATTCAATCCTGACCAACCAAACTTTCAAAAGCTCCCTCCTAGACCAGAACGCCTTTCAGTATATTCAAGAAGTCTGGAAAAGATAGGTAAGTTCGTATTTGCCTTTTCCGTGTTTATATAGCTATGTTGACATTTTATGGTTGGCCCTTATTACTTAAACTTGCATTGATAATAAGTAGGCGATCAACAAAGGAAATTTACATGAAAAAAAACAAGGATTAGATGCTTAGAACTAACTAGCTACAACTGCATCATCTGCTCTCTTATCGGCTGCTTAGAACATAACCACCACATACTGTTGAATGTAAACACTCTATCTTTTAGCATAATTCAACATGCTTGGAAATAATTATACATTTCTACTCTGTAATTGGTTCTATGTTTATCAATTGTGCTTGGACTTATAAAACTCTCCGATTTGGCTCTTTGAACTTGTAATTTTCGGGATTTGAATTGAGAATCCTGTTGCATCTATACTTTTCCTTCAGATCATTTCTTGGCATTTTTAGTTGTAAGCTTATGATTTTCCACACCTAGACTGAGGGCAAGTTTCTCTGAAAAGTATAAAATTTTGGTTCCCCACTTATGAAACTCCATCTTCAAGTTTTTGCGAAGAGTTTTCTCTAACAGTTGTGTGTCTCATCATGGCTTGTGGCTTGAGCACATTAGAAGCACTTCTTTACGATTTCATTTGCATGTCAATTGCCTGAAGAGAAAAGGATGGGTGTGGTGTCACGTACACAACTATAAATTGGTCAAAGATGTTATTTTGAGTTAGAAGCCCACTGCTTGTTGATGTCTTGTATGTGTTTGAGTTCTTGCATTGCTACTTATTGTGAAAAGTTGAGAATTCAGTTATATTTGAGTGATAATGTATAATCTTATTTAGGATAATTGTTGTTGTTGATGGTAATTCATATTTATTTTCATCAAAACCTTCTCTTTTTTGCATTGTCAGATTGGATGATCTGTCTTGATAAAAGATCTATTTGATTTGATGAAAATTGTGGCAAAAGAAGTTGTTCGTAGTATGGATCCAAATACTGAAGTAGGAAGACAAGCGTTGGGACCAAATTGGTGTGAAATACAAGTTCTAGTTGTCCTAGAACGTGAAGAGAGTTTGATTAGGCCATATGATCTTTTACAAAGGTTTGAGCTAGGATGCACTTGGAGGAATGATAGCTTGGCCTTGTCATCTGGTATGATATACAACTTTTTAATTAACTACTATTTATTGTAAATGTCTATCATGTTAGTGTCTTTTTAAACCAATATCAATTATATTTGCAGCTGACAGTTAATGAAGAAGACTTCTACTAGATGTATTTGGAGTTTTGTGGTACAATAGCAAGGTAAATGTTAGTGTCTTTAAACCAATTATATTTGATGTTGTGGAGCTTT
>JBAMIE010206335.1:0-10644 GCA_037177295.1 Kaempferia parviflora
AAAGTTTATCCACGTGGGGGCGCCCAGGAAGGTGTCACGTCACCAACTTGATAAGTTCGACCAGGAGCTATAAATAGGCCCTTGTTCAACTAGTTTGGACAACACACTCTTATACGATCATTTTGTTCGAGTTTTTCATTTCCGAGCTTTATTTATGTGTACGAGGCTTCTCCGCCTCCAACGATTCGTTCGAGCAGGAGATCTTCATCGTGAGCCTACTTTCTTGGAGTAACAATCTTCTGATTGCAAACCAAATAAATACTTTTGTCTCGTACAATTTCTATTTACTTTTTAATTCTTTTAAGTGTGTAATATTCAAGTTGAAAGAAGGAGAAAGGTTATTTTTGTATTAACATGCAATTCATCCCCCCTCTTATCGGCCGCATGTGACGAACAAAACGGTTATGTTTTGCAATCTTACATGACTCAATCTAATAAAGACACCTTACCATATTGTGAAAAAAGCTTTTTGAGCAAAGGGAGATATGGATGTCCCAACCTACAATGAGCTTCGAGAGATGTTATATTTGAGTAAGCAAAAGAATTTGAGAGCGGTATGTCAAGAATGTAGAGGCTCATGTCCTTTACTAATAATCTTCTTCGTCAAAAGATCTAGAAATAAGTAAGAAAAAAATTGGATACAACAGTTAAAATTATGAGTTAGTTGAACAAGGAAGCAGAGAGGTAGGATTGATACTGTCAGGCTCACGAACACAAGATGGAGACCCATCAGCTAAAGTAACGGTATGAGTGTTAGCTTTGGACTGAAAAGTTGAAAAGAGACTAGAATTATCTGTTGTGGCACCATAATCAGTGACCCATTTGGAGGATGAGGAAATAAAATAGGTGTTTTGTTTACTTGAATCATCAATAGCAGTAATAGAGAGAGATGATGACTTGAATGATTCATGATATTTTGAGAACTTACCAAATTCATCTGCAGAAATAAGGACTATCAGAGGCATCATTAGTGGACGCAATATGAGCCAACTGTTTTTGTTGATTTTTGTACTGAAACTTTCTACATTCAAACTTTGTATGGTCTGACTTATGATAGTAATTGCACACAATACCACCAGAATTCAGTGTTCGAGTTTGAATAAAAGGAGATGCATTATATACCAGGGTTTGAATTTTATAATGAAACCAACAATATTGCACTCATTCACGATGAGTGAGGCACGAGAGACCAAGAGCTAACTATGACAGATGGTTAGGCAGCAAGTCACATACAAATTTTTGGGAGGAAGCTGAGCAAGCAAGAAATTACAAGTTGATTTAACGAAGGTAGGAGAGTTTTGTGGTTAGGCTTCTATGACAGTGGCAGGAGGTTGAGGAGAAAAGATTTTGAAGAATATAAAATTGTGATTTTGTACAGAGATGGGAACAGGAAACTAGAGTTTTGTAGTGGAGTGGATGAGAAGTCGCACTATGAAACCCATAGCCTTCAATGGGGATTGATGCAAAGAAGCTTAACCGGCCTAACTGTGTGATAGCATTGACTATAATCCCACAATGAAATTGGGTCAAAATTTGCCTTTCACTGTGAGTTGTTTTTGCCACCTGTACCATTTGATATTAGTGTATACATGGTTAAACAAAATTCCAATTCACTGAATTTTGTAATACACAAAATGTCTTAATACGATACTTTCATCAGAATTAGAATGATTACTTTTATTGTTTACTTTTGTTTCATAGGATATAACTGTTGTTTCTAACTTGTATCCTAATCTAACAATTTACCTATATGTCTAATGCAGATTGTGAGTGTACTTTTGAGCAATCAGCTAAACAGACATAATATGCTCTTGTATGCTGAGAATCATAATCAGGTAGCACTTATTGTGTCTCATAGGCTCTGATGAGCTTGGTACCTATGTTATCTAATTTTCTCTTTGAAGTTTATTTCTCTAATTGTTCTTCAATTTATTTGGTTTTGGACTATCCAACTGAGGTAGTTTATTCATACTATTTGATGATGAGAACAATCTGTGCTTTCAAGAGTATTTTCCAATTATAACTAGACTAACCTATATTGCTATAAATCTTACCAATTCACATCAATGTTTCTGAAACGAAGTCCATTCTTTTGCATCAATTAAGATCCTTGTTATAGATGAGTTTTCTCCTCTGCTGTTTCAGTCAAGGTTTTTAGCCTGGGTCACTACCAGTAATCAAATCGTGGCCAGTTTGATACCTGTGGCCGTGTACCATAATTTACCGACCATATTTTGGCTCTACGATCAACTAATGACCGATAGTGGCAACAGTGGCAGGCTAGCAAATGATAGTCATTTATCTTGCTTCTCTTGTTAAGTAGGAAAAACAACTTAATAAGACATATTAGACAGTGAAATGTTTGTGAACCTGTCTATTTTATTTTATTATGTACAACCACTAGGCAGGATGTGAACAAAAAATTGATTTAATGATTGATGGGGTCATAGTTTATCAGGTTCAGCTCCAATAGTTCTAACTTAAAGTGCGCAGCAATCAACAGAACAATGTTTGAATCCATGTAACTTAGGGCAAGAAATTGTATAGCAAATAAAAGTCTTGAATTGGCATGAGTGCATGAAATTGGAGGAAACGACTAAATAAAAACATCATCTTCCCTAACTGATAAGGCAAACGCCAGTTTGTATTTTAGTTACTATCTCTATCTGACCTAACTCAATCTCTAATGTAACATTAACATTAACTTAGTTTTTTTCTTAATTGATGACTAATTATACATTTTGATGATATAATGCAGTCTATATCAGGAGGAAGGTCATTTGCAGAGATTTTGTTCAGTAAGACTGATGAGCATATTAGTGAATCTGACAATCTTTTGTTTAGAGGCTCTGCACTACATAAAGTATGTTAATAGAAAATCATTTACCTTTCAAGAAATCATGCTAGTTTTTGTGGTGCCTTCCTATTTTCCAAATATATGTGTGCCTGTAATTTGGAACTATTATCCTTGCTCTTTCTTTTTTTTGGATAAGTGAAAAATTGTATAGCACGAACTAAGAGTACAAGAACTATTACTTAGGAGTTACTCATGTTGACAAAGTATCACATCAGTGAAAACTCCAAGGATCGGTATACATGAAGTTACACACTCCTGAAATCCTTTCAATGTCTAACTACCCCTCACCAAAGAAACTAGAGTTTCTAGCTCGCCATACATAATAAATAACATATGACAAAGCTAGATGACGAGCCTTTGTCAACACTCTACTCCCCCGCGGTAGTGTCTACCGAAGACTCTCATCGCTCTCCGGTAGGTGGACATCTCCGATGTCATATGCAATCAATCTATAATCCTCCATAATCTAGCAATAGCTGAAGAATAGATGCGAATCTCTCGCACGATAATCCTCTGTCCCTGGAGGGAACATGCCTTTGTGCTAGCATCCAGAAGGTCGCATGACTCGATAGTAAGTTGTCCTCCACACTACTCGGACCCATGGCTTCTTAGGACTTTAAGGAAGTCATATGCACAGCCCCCCCCACACGAATAAACCAATCTGTTAACAACCGATAATATAAGATCCCGTATCTGCAACATTCGCATGATCAGAGGAGAATCTAAGCGGATTGCCTCCCATGTCCATATGTCAGCTCGCCGCAAGTAAGTATGATGGACTCATTTGATCTAAAGGGCGTCCTCCTTTGCTTGTATCCGCATAGGACCTTAGCCAGGAGGGCTAGGTTCCAAGTTCGCAAGTCCCGAAATCCCAGGCCACCTCATCCTTAGGTTTGCACATATCCTCCTATCCTCCTATGACATCGGAGGATGCTTAGACGTCTACATGACAGACCAACAGATGTTGTAAATGCAATCAATAACACCCTAAGGTGCAGAAGCACTCGACTCCCTGAAGCACAGAAGTGATGAGTTGTGCCTTGCTAGCATAGAATAGCGTTCTCCGTTGCCAAGCGTTGATCCTTAGGGCCAAAGAATCCAGTATGTAATCATATATCCGAAGACGCGCGACAACTAGCAGAATTCCCAAATATCAAAAAAACATATAACCCTCCTAGTATAGCATAAAGTATGCTACATGGATATTTTCCCACTAATAGATTGGTTGACTTCAATTCAGATAGTTTCCTTAAGTATATGCTAAAGTTGATTGACTAACATCTTATCCCCAAAACTTGAGCTCAATATGTAGGTAGGTATACTTGATTAGACTATTGTGTAACTAGATATACTTGATTAGACTAGTCCAAGCTAAGTAGCACGGACACTCAAATTTTTTTTTTTTTTTGTCGGACACGGACACGACACGCAAATATGCGTGTCAGACATGAAAAAAAAACGTGTCGTTGACTTTTCTAAAAGTTTTATAGGACACGGATGAGACACGTTTCTGGACGCCTTTGGGCTCACTTGCAAAAAAAAAAAATTTTAAATTTCGAGGGTAAAATTGAAAAATAATAAAATTCTATGGACTATTTATTGACTTGCACGTTTATGCACTCGTTTAGAGTCAGCCATGAAGGCTGTGTTGGTGATGAGACCAATATTCATGTTTGATTTTTTTTTTTTTTACTTGTTTAAGATGGATTTGGTGTGTTGCATTTTGTTATGTTTACTTTTTGTGTGTAATGGATATTATTGTTGATGTATTATGGATATGGTTTCTATTCTAGGATTTTTAATTTTTAATATATATATATATATATATATAATTTTTTTTTAATAATCGTCGTATATTAGCCGTATTGTGTCTTATATTTTTAAAATTTTCCGTATCGCCGTATCATATTCGATATGATACCCGTATTTGTATCCATGCAACACTGGGTCCAAGCATAACACATGGATTCATGGATAATATTTTTTGACATGCAAGATTTGAAGTCAAGACAACTTTATTTGATAGCATTAAAGTTGCTTGACTAGCTATTCATCCCAAAGTCCGAATTGTTAAGAAAGAGATGAATCTATTTTTAGTTATCTAATTTTATAATAGCAGCGGTTTTCTTCAACTTATAATCTCTTAAACTCCAATCAATAATTCTTTATAACTAAGCAATTATACATGTCATAACATCTTAATCTTTTTCTTATTTGATCATCCATGGGGTTACACGTTGAAGGTGCAGTAAATGTACAAGAGAGATTCTATAAATACAATGTAAAGCAAGAGAAAAGTAAATGAATATATATTTCCAAGAAGATTAAAGGAAGCTAAGGAAGCCAAAGGACATCTAGGGAAATGGGAAAGCAAGATTGCAATTAAAATTTTAATTTCAACACTCGCCCTCAAGTTGGGTTGTATATGTTGTACATACCCAACTTGCCGTGTAACTCTTCAATAGTTGTGTGGGAGAGCCTTTGTGAGAATGTCAACTATTTGAAGTTGAGATGAAATGTATGAGAGTTCCATATTTCCGTTCGTCACATTCTTTGAAATGAAATGTTGGTCAATTTCCATGTGCTTCGTTCTATTGCGCTGAGCCGGACTTTTGGCGATACTGATAGCTGCTTGATTATCACAGCGTAGTTTAAGTGTCTTCTTTGCGGAGATTCTGAGATCATTCATAATTCTTAGGATCCATATTCCTTCACAGATTCCAAGAGCAAGAACCCTATATTCAGCTTCAACACTGCTTCTAGCCACTACAGACTGCTTTTTGCTTCTCCAAGCCACCAAATTTCCCATTACATACGTGCAGTAGCCAGAGGTTGATCATCTGTCATTAACATTTTCGGCCTAATCTACATTAGTGTAAACATATGCCTGTCTTCAATTTTCCGAAATAGTAGCCTTTTGCCCGAAGTACTTTTAAGATATTTGAGAATCCTGTAGACGACTTTCATGTGTCTTTTTGTGGGATGATTCATGAATTGACTTACTACACTTATAGAAAATCCTATATCGGGTCGAGTGTGTGATAGGTCGTTGGTATCCCCTTATCTATTGGTGTCGGGTCATTTTCAGAACCAATTTTATTTAGTCCATCCATCGGGGTATCTACTGGTATGTATCCAAGCATTCCAATTTCCTTTAGTAGATCCATAGTGTATTTTTGTTATGAAAGAAAAATACCTTGTTTCGATCTTGCCAGTTTCATTCGTAGGAAGAATATTGGATCTCCGAGATCTTTGGTTCAAATTCCCTTGCGAGGAGTTCCTTCAGTAGAGCTATTTCTTTTTCGTTGCCCTCTTGACAATGATGGCATCCACATAAACAATAAGAATGGAGATTATGTCGAGATTTTGACAAATAGAGTGTGGTTCGTTTGGCAGTGTCGGTGCCCATATTTGATTACAGATGTGGAAAACTTGTCAAACCACGTTCTAGGGGTTTGTTCAAGGATTTGTGTAATCTTCATACTTTGTTAGGTTATGGTTCGATTCCATATGGAACTTCCATATAGACTTCTTCATCCAAGTCTCTATTTAGAAAGACGCTTTTGATGTCCAGTTGGCTGAACTGCTAGTTCTTGTTAGTGGCCATGGAAAGGAGAATCAGTTTAGCGACTGGAGCTAAGGTTTCTTGATAATCTATTCTATAAGACTGTGGGAAACCTTTGCGATCGGTCGTGCCTTCAATCTCTCAACAATTTTGTCCACCTTGTGTTTGACTTTGAATATCCACTTGCACTCACCCTAGGACTTAGCACAGACGGTGGGCGCATGACATGTCTAGCGTGCTGCCAGGGGTCTGATGCCCTAGGATACACCCCACGTGGCGCCTAGCGCCTCTGTACCTATATTTACCTCCCTCTACATCCGTGGGGCCGGCTCTAGGGGGGCCGTTGATGTGGCGGTTCCACATTTTTGAATATCCACGTACACTCAATTGTTTTGTTCCCTTTTGGTAGGTCACAGATGTACCAAGTGACATTTTTCTACTATTCTCTTATCTGCTAATTTACTACTTGTTTCCATTCTGTCTGATTTAGAGCTTCATTAATGTTGGATAGACCTGAATGTTGTCGAAGAAGGCTATACATGCTCGGTATTTTGAGGATAACCTTTCATAAGAGATGAAATTGGAAATGGGGTGCATTGTACATGATCTGACCCCTTTCCTTAAAGCAATTGGTATCTCCAGATCGTCAATTGTACGTAAATTAGATTCATGATTTAAGGTCGTTCAGTTGGATCTGGATCCAACTTTTGGACCAGTGTTGAGCGTGTTTTTCATCTAGTATATACATGAGCTTCTTCTGGTGGATTTGGTAGCGGATGTGTTTATGTCATAAGTAGGCTTAGAAACAATGTGTCTCAGGAGTATGCTGAGGCATAGTGTTTGTGTTAGTGATTATTTCAGGCTCTTTGATGTAGGTTTTCTTGGTGGTAGGTGAATAACATTTGTATCCCTTTTGAAAGGATGAATATCCAAGAAAAAATGCATTTGGTGGAGGGAGGGTCAAGTTTGTCCCCATGATGTTTGTGGATGTGGACAAATGATGTGTACCCAAAGATTTGGCGTGTTGGAATGACTAAAGAATTTTGGTGTGTAGGAAAAATGGGAGAAGACGTTGAACTAGACTTTGGAATTTGATGATGCGTGATGGCATACAATTGAAGGTATGAGGCGGTAGATACAGCATCACCCTGGGAGATTTTGGGGTGCGTTGGAGGAAAACATTAGAGAACGAGTTACTTCTAGGTGGTGTTTGTTTTTACATGGCAACTCCAGTGTGTTGTAGAGTGTTGATGTAAGAACTGAGATGAATGATACCTTTGGAGTTAAGAAACATTCCTAGGTTTGAAGTGAAGTACTCTTTTGCATTGTCGATTTTAATTACTTGGATGGATGTATGGAACCGTGTTTGAATCATGGCAAAGAATTTTTTGAATATGTGACCGATATTATATTTTTCTTTCATTAGAAACAACTAGGTGAGGTGTGTATGATCATCATCAAAGGTTATGAACCAACAATTTCACGTGAGAGTTTTGATTCGGGATGGACCCAAACATCGCCGTGAATGAGTGTGAAAGGTTTTGATGGTTTATAGTGAATTTTTGGGAAGGGGTTGTGTATATTTAGAAAGTTGGCAAATCTCCCATTGAAAAGAACATACTTTTTCATTAAGGAATAGATTTGGAAACAACATGGCAAGATAAGCAAAATTTGGATGCCCTAACCTCTAGTGATATAACATAATTTTGGCACGTTTTCTAAGAGTCAGGTGACACTAGGTGAAGGTGGAATCTCGTGAATAATGTAGAACCCTGAACATAGCTTAGCACTACCAATCGTTTTCATGAAATGCATAATGCATAATGCTGCGGGGAGAATTTAGCATTGCATTTTAAATCATGGATCAATGTACCAATGGATAATAAATTGCAATCTAGTGTGGAAGCATAAAGAACATTTTTCAAACATGTTTGGTGTTATTTTGGCTGAACCAACATCGGTGATTTTAAGCATTGCTCCATTAACAACACAGACATTTAACTCGTTTTTGTTCGGTCCAAAAAAAATTTACATATCTTCATGATAATATGATATTGTCCACTTTGGGCCTAAACTCGCATGACTTTGCTTTTAGGCTCTACCCAAAAGGCCTCATATCAATGGAGATATCTTCCTCTTTTAATCCCATGATTTTTTACATGTGTTTCCATGTGGAACTATATTTGCAAACTTACAACCCAATAATCTCCCCCTCAAACAAAGGACCACAGAACTCCTCAAGCGGAAAGTCTATTCGTTTGACGTCTGATTCACGACCCACTAAGTTTTCCTGACCTTCGATCCAATCGACCTACGAGAGCTTCCTTGCCTAGCCGCAACTATGACTTCCTGCCCCTCTGTCCAACCGACCGACTAGGACTTTTTTGCCTCGCTGTAACTAGGAGTTCTTGCCTGGTGTCTGGTTCTCTTGGTCCGAACATGGGAACACCACATCCTTTGTTCGATATTAATATTTTACTCACATGACTTTATTAGACCTGTGCACAGTCGGCTATTAGACCTTCTAGTCCATGATATTATTAGCCCTTAGTGTCAATTATGAGACATTTAATAAAAGTATCTTTTGTATTATATTTTTTAGTTAATAAAAGGCAAAGTTGATTATTATATTTACTTCAGTTCAGTATCAAATGAATAACTATAATAATGTCCTAGGGTAGTAGGTCCTAATCTATAACATATCAATTGGTTGAATTGATAGTGAGAAGTTGTAGAAGACACTACTCTTAACTATTTCTAGTCAAACATAAATATACAAGGACAATAATAATGCGCTGGGACTAGCATGTAGGTCAATGGATGATTTAATCTCATAAGTCATGATATGAGATATAAGGTTGACACATGAGTATATATTAGAGAATATGTATTGCATGACCCGCCATGAGAATGTTTCATGGATCGTTATATAAGTATCATAAACGTTCTCATAGTGACTATTGGTTTGAATAGTCCTTATACCTGAAGCCACTACGGTTTCCTACATAAGGAGTTGTGTACTTTGAGATCGACTAACGTGATGGACAATAAAGTCGATCACCGGGTATGCAATAGATTATGCGGAGGGATGTGAGTGATGTAGATGGGATATATCCCTTCTATATTACGAAAGTGATATCTATGGGTCACTTCATTAGTAAGACATAGTAGGATACAAGAATACATAGCCATGCTCAAATTAGTTAATATAGGATATTGAACTTATTTGATTGATTGTGTCTACTTAGAGATAAAAAAACACAAAGATTGATAAGAGATGACACGGTATATGCCTCATTGATCAATCTAGATATCAAAGATAGAAGGACCAAGTTATACAAGATAATAGACACGGAAAGGTTATGTTGGATTGTCGTCACTTGGGGAGCAACGATGCATTACTAGATGTCAATCATTGCTTATGTCTTTAAAATGACTTTAAAGACATTGCTAACGTTACGAGAATCTATTGGATCACACACAAAGAACTTGTTGATTTGGAAATTGGTTCAATTTTAGTTTGACTAAAATATAATGAACCATTGGATTATTGGATTAGTCTAATCCGAATTAGACTCATTGGGTTAGACCCAAATGAATCTAATCATTGGATTAAATATAATTCAAATTTGGATCATGAGTTAGACTCAAATGGATTCGAATTAGCCTCATTGTGTTAATCTGTTAAACTCATTGACTTATTAGTTTAATGACTTATTGGATTAATGGTTAATCCAATATTTTAACATCCAATCCATTAAGAAGGTTAATGATGATTAATGGAGATTAATTCATTTAAGAGAAGAAAACCAAGAGACAAAACCCCTTAGTATTCGTTTGATGAATATAAAAGGCTTTTTGTTCATTTTTGTGAATTATACTTGTACCCATAGTTGTCACAAGCGCAAAGCGCAAAAAAGCGCTAAAGGGTCTTGGGGCTTAAGGCGCAAAGCGCAAAGCGAAGCGCACGCTTTATGGAAAAAAAACCTATTAAACATATGGACTAATAATCTATTAAAAGTCTTTAAACATGTCTTTGAAAATTCAAATGCCCATAAATAAAATAGTCTTTGATAAACGGTAGATTATTCAAAAAACTAAAAATAAATCAGAAGTCTTTGAAAATGTGATAGATGAAATAACAAATATTTAAATATCAAAACAATCATCTTCTTCATCTTCATTGTCCAAATCTACGTCATCAGCTCCATCACTTGATTTG
>JBAMIE010206343.1:0-10644 GCA_037177295.1 Kaempferia parviflora
TTTACCCTGGTGGTCGGTGGGAAACTTCCGTGGGGCCGGGCCGGCCACCCCCAGAGATAGTCAATGAGGCTAACTGAGTTTATCATTTTTTTTCTTTTCTTCTCGACTCACGCGATGATGGGCGTTGCAAGTGCGTCATGACAACTGATGAAGCGAAGAGGGGCGACATCGGAGGTTGGCCGTGGCGACGGTTAGCTGGTTGTCGGCAGAAACGATCGAGAACAATGACCACGAACTAGCGGTGGTGGCCGTGTTTGGCCGCAATGGCTGTGGCGGCTGGAGCCAAGGCAAGGCGACGACGACTGGCTGGGCTGGGCATCGACGAAGGAGGCGACGATGCAACTATTGTTACTTGCGACGAAGGTTGCAATGGGAGGAAGAAGGGGCAAAAAGGAGAGATCAAGAGTTAGGCCAAGGGAGAGAAAGGTTCGGCTAAAGAAAGGAAACCAAAGTTTCTATTTATTCTTTGGTTTAATTAACTCCATTAACCTTATGCTAATTAAATCAATCAACTCCTAACCTAAGTGATACTCCAAATAGGCTTCCTCCAAGCCTAATAGATTTATCCCCTTAAACAGTCATACAAATTCGGTTTAAATCCCGAAAAATTCTACAAGGTAATTCCTTAATTAATATTTATTATTTAATTGTCGTATCTAACACAAACAATTGGACAACCTGATATCAGCACAGGAATAGGTTTAGGAGATATAGCAGTAGCTCAGCAAATTTCTTTTGTTTCTGAATTTGACTTGTGTTCATGAATATTTATACTTTTGTTTGAATTTGGACTTCTTTGGTTGCTTCATGGATTCTAGTATTTGTTTTTTAATTTTGGAATTCCTTTTTTCTTTTTATTAATGAATTGTGTTTCCGAATGGACAAGATGAAAACATGATGTTTTTTATGTTGAATATTACCTTGCTATTAGTTATTCTTAGGAAATTAAACTAATGATTTCTTTAACTTACTTTTCTTTTCCACTTTCTTCTAATACTTGTTTCTTTTCTTGTGTTTCGTTTATTATATGACAAAAGTGAAAAATTCTCCTTAATTTAAATAAATTCTTGTCTTATGTTAAAAATTTGGTCATATCAATTGTGTTGTTATTGTTTCTCATATATTTGTATCAAGACAGTTCAATTTCTCTGATATATATATATATTGCACAACTTCTACTATAACCATGGTTTAAATTTTGTTCCGTGTCGGACGAAATGGGTGAAATTTTCCGTTCCACCCGGCACCAACACCGTAGCTAGAACCGGTATCGAGGCTGGAATCAACACCGCGGCCCTCCGCAGGGTCACGGGCATACTGTGGTGGTGATGTAGAAATTACATAGGTTAAAATTTAAAATTTTAGGTTAATAATTTCGATCAACTCCTACGTA
The DNA here is from genome assembly GCA_037177295.1 of Kaempferia parviflora. NCBI lineage: Eukaryota > Viridiplantae > Streptophyta > Magnoliopsida > Zingiberales > Zingiberaceae > Kaempferia > Kaempferia parviflora. The sequence goes on from JBAMIE010206343.1 coordinate 1,394, forward strand.
TAAATAGGATAACCTAAATAGGCTTAATCAAATTCTAATAAAACTATCCTATTAATTTGATATATATATTATTTATTTTAATTTCAAAAATATATAATAATTTTTTTTAATTTATTTATCATATAGAAGAGCCGCGATGTCGTATATTTATTTTTTTATTTTTTAATATTTATTTTTTTAAAATTAATATATGTTATATTTTAAAAATACCAAAACTATATCGGTACGCCGCAATATCGAAACCATGTTATTCCGGTCAAAGATTGAAACATGGACACGGATCAAATTTTAAAGCATGACTATAACTATTCTTTAGTCAAAAGTATACTTATGGTCATATGTATTGATTGATAAGACATCATTTTTGGGAGCGGTATTCTATCCAGGTCATTTGAATAACATGTATTCTGCATTTAGGTTATTCTTAAACATTAGAAAGATTATGCTAGGTTTATCCATATCTGAGTTTTGCTTTAGGAAGTCTGAACTTTAGATATTTAGTTTCTTAGCTTTTTTACTAAATGCCCTTGCTTACGTAGCATCTCATTGATTTTTCCTAAGTTGTAGCTACAGTTAGAGTTTAGAAGAAATTTTTAAGCCTGATTGGCTACGTTTGTCTCATAGGTCTTGCAATTCTTATCTTGGAAGTCCTCTATCTCTTCAGATAATCCCTGCTATTGGGATCATTGCTTTCGCTCTATGGTTTCTTGGGCCATTGATGCGTTATCTGAGAAGCCTGTTTCGTGTAAGAATTATGGATGATTTTTGTCTCTTTCTCTTTTCCTCTCTATATTATCTTTTTTCTTCAAGTTTTTATACTACTATGTTTTTTTTTTTAATAATGCTGTTAACAGAGTGACACTAACTGGAAAAAGAGTAGAACATACCATATTTCCACATCGTATGTTCAACCACTGTTGCTTTGGTCTGGAACCATTTTTCTCTGCAGGTTTGCTGAATTACCTGTAAAAAAGGCATCCTTATTATTTTCTCATTTTAATCAAAAGCTATAATACCCTTGCAGCATTATTGATCGTGTAGTTCTACCCTTAGAAGCAAGCCAAGAAGTTAAAATACGTTTTCTGAACTTTGTGAAGTCTTTATCAACAGTGTTGACAGTTGCCTATTGTCTGTCAAGGTGAGTACGCAGTTTTATGAGAATTGTGATACAAGATATTGCAATTGGATTACTGTTGCAGCTCCTGCTGGTACATATTATTTGACTTGCATGGTTGTGTAGACACATTGTGTTTTCTTTCCTTTTGTGAGCAAATTGAACAAGGCCAAAAATTGAATTCAAGAAGGTTGAATTAAAATATAGAAGTCTCAGTATTTATTTCTAGCATGCATTTTAAGGAATTAGATGGTACATATTAGTAAATTGTAAATTTGCAAGTGATCCCAAATAGTAGGGACAAAGATGGTTCCAAAAGCTCAAGTTATTAGGAAATGATCAATTTATATATTTATGTTAACACTCACCCTTGAGGGGAGCCTTGGTGCAATAGTAAAGTTGCTGTCATGTGAGGTCACGGGTTCAAGTTGGAAGTTGCGGTAACAACCTCTTGCAAAATGCAAAGTACTAGGCTTGATTGACTTGACCTCCCCGACCTCCCTATGCACGAGTTGATTTAATATTTTTTTTTTTACACAAGTGAGATTCGAACCCCACGTTGATTGGCTAACCACTTATCCTAGAAGATTACTCTGCTAAGAAAAAGACCAAAATATATATATTTATGATGATAACAATGTGTTATTGTAATATTCTGTATTTTTTGATTGATTAGAGAGGATATTCAACAAACAGATCTGGTTCTTTGTTGAAAGAAAGGATAATAGTCCCAATGATTCCTTGTATCATTTCTCAAGCTTACTTTTCTTGTCTGCTTGTCATTTTGTTGAATAGCCTGTAACAATTGTATAAAGAACATGGCTGAAAATTCTACAGTAATGATAAAGGCACTTATATTACTTTGTTTTTCAGCTTGATTCAGCAGTCACAAAAATTCTTCATGGAAACTACTGGGGCTGATGATACAAGAAAAGTATGCTTTTTCCTATTCCATTTGCTACAGAAGTTCATTTTAAGATTATTTAAAATGAGGATGTTTGATAGAGATTTACTAAAAGGACTTGTTTGCTGTGTTTAATGTTACACAGTCTGAATTTTGTTCTGAACTTCATGCTAAAGTTCATAGAACCCCTGGAGAGCCACTTTAACATAATAGGTGCCACTTTAAATTTTTCTATGTTATGTATTTTGAACAGGTTTTGGTATTGCAACCCTCGCAATATATATGCATGCATGATATTGTTGTGTAGATAATGTATAGTTATTTAAAGACAGCTGTGAAACTTCCATAATTGTATTGATGGATCTGTGTAATTCATGCAAACTGCACACTATCTTTTCTCCTTGTTCAGTTACAACAAAATGTAAAAAGGACTTTCTCAATGTTTGGAGGACTGATTAATCATTGATAACCTGGATGATTAATCTATGGGAAATGACCCCTATTGTTTAAAATACCCTAATAATGTCAGACCCCAAAACTCTTCCTATTAATGCTCCACAAAATATATTTCTGATTCTACAGTTACCATGGTGGGTGAAAAATTGTGTGTATGTATAACACACAATCAAGTTTTACCATGTTTCAATGGGAAAATACAAAACATTTTGTTTCCCTAGGGTCGGTCTTAACATTGAGTTATAAAAAGAGGAGCTCTAACTCTGGTTTGTATGAAAAAGGTCCTTTTAGTGCTTCTGCATATAATATATTAAAAAAATTTTAGGTATTAGTTTGCAATAGTATCCCTTTGTCCAAAAAAAGTAATATCTAAGGATAAGATGACTTCTAGTAAACCTTTAGAAGCTACATCATAAATCATCTTCTTCCTAGGGAAGCAGTTCATTGAGAAAATTCTGTCAACTACCAAAAAAGAGACATAGGAAATGATGTTCTTCCTAGGGAAACATCTTTCATGAGAATGTTATAAAAATCACCATTATCCTTTTTTTGTTTATGCAGTCTCATTTTTTAGAAATCAGTAGATTCTATAGTTGCACGATTTGAATTGATAGAGCGGAAGCTGCAAACAAATATTGTAAAAAACATATTAGCTGATTTAATATTGTTAATGATTTGAATATAAACTTGCATAGTACTCAATGGAGAGAGAAAATCCCAAATAGTTCAGACAGACAAGGATTGGCTTGATACTGCGGCTAATGATGAGATGGTTCCATTGTTTGAGAATAACATTACTATATTTTTAGCTTGCTTATTCTTTTTAAGTTGTGTAAATATATTGTAATGTTGAATTTGTATTGTCCAGATGGGGTTTGAATTTGCTGGAAGGGCTATTTATACTGCAGTGTGGGTTGCTGCTGTTTCTTTATTCATGGAGTTGCTTGGCTTTTCCACCCAGAAATGGATCACTGCTGGTGGTCTTGGGACAGTGCTGTTGACTCTTGCTGGTCGTGAAGTATGTTTGGAACCTACATCTTTGTTACTTGTTTTTTTTCTTAATTTGGAAGTTTATCTTGGATCTTGGAAATCATTGAAGTACAAAGTAATTGTTGTGTCAAATATCGAGTTTAAAAGTGTTTATTTGCAGATATTCACAAATTTTCTTTCAAGTGTTATGATTCATGCAACACGACCATTTGTGGTGAATGAGTGGATTCAGACAAAGATTGAGGGCTATGAGGTTTCTGGTACTGTGGAGGTTAGTTACACAAAGTTGTATGAAGACTGAAATAGTTGCCTATATGCAGTTGATGTGGCTTATTATCAAGAGTTGTGTCCAATTACCAATATCATATTTGATGTTGGGACAAATGTGCAGCATGTTGGCTGGTGGTCTCCGACTATCATAAGAGGTGATGATCGTGAAGCAGTTCATATTCCAAACCATAAATTCACTGTTAATGTTGTGAGAAATCTGAGTCATAAGTCACATTGGCGTATTAAAACCCATCTTGCCATCAGCCATTTGGATGTTAACAAAATCAGTGTGAGTAAAAAGGAGTTTTTGTAATTTAGCAATGATTTGCTGTTAATATTGCCTCTACTTAATGTTGGAAGAGTTGGTATTTTTTGTTTTACTAAGTTCTATTTTTTTTCTTTAAATATATTTTGGCAGATCATTGTTGCAGATATGCGAAAAGTTTTAGCAAAGAATCCTCAAATTGAACAGCAACGGTTGCATAGAAGAGTATTTTTGGACAACATTGACCCAGAAAATCAAGCACTTCTGGTGAGAATCCTCAAGTGTCAAATTTTTGTTTTAATTTTAATTCATTAAGTTTACCTAATTGTGTAATTTTTATAAAGTATTTATATCTTGATTTCAGTTGGTCTTGGTTAAATGAGCTGAAGGAAATTAGGAATCTTATTTTAATTTAAAAACTTCCATACATTTTAATGGTTTATCTTGGTAGATCTTTTTTGTTTAGGAGAGTAAGATATTTAATGTAGTCTTTGGTAGAGGTCTTGTTGCTTTGGTAGAGGTCTTGTTGCTATATAAATAATAATTATATAAATTAACATGATGATCCTAATTTATATTTAATAATTATATAAATTATTTATTAATTAATTTATATAATATATAATTATAGTTTATAAATATTTTAAATTATATATATATAGCTTATATTGAATTTTAAAATTAAATTTATTTTAAAAAATTATATATTTATTAAAAGAAAGTTAAAAATTATTTTTTAAAGAATTATTTAAAAAATTTGAAAAATATATATAAATTTTTAAAAGTATTTTAAATATTTTTATAAAATTTTAATCTATTTTAATTTATAAAAATAATTTAAAATTTATTTTAAATTATATAACTATATATTATATAAATTATTTATTTTTTTACTTAATTTTTTATATTTTTTATAAAAATATATATTATAACTATATTTATTAATCAATTAACCGTTTATTTAATTAATTATTAATTTATATAATATATTTTGAAGACCACGACACCTCGTCGGAGGAGACGTCGAGCGAGCCCCGCGACTATAGCAAACGTTTTCATTAAAAACGCGATTTGTGGAAAAATTAGGTTTTAGAAAACGTTTTCATTAAAATCATTATATATATAATTAATTATTATAACTATATGTTATATAAAGTAATAATTAATTAAATAAACTGTTAATTAATATAATTATAATACATTTTTTATTAAAAATATAAAATAATTAAAATAAAAAATAGATAATTTATATAATATATAGTTATATAATTTAAAATAATTTTAAAAATAAACTTTAAATTATTTTTATAAATTAAAAATAGATTAAAACTTTATAAAAATATTTAAATAGTTTTAAAATTTTATAAAAATATTAAAATAGTTTTAAAATTTTATAAAAATATTTAAAATAGTTTTAAAATTTTATAAAATATTTAAAATAATTTTAAAATTTTATAAATAATTTTAAAATTTTTTAATAAATATATAAAAATTTTAATTGAATTTTATTTTAAATTCAATATAAGCTATATATATATATATATTAGAATATTTATAAACTATAAATTATATAATTATATATTATATAAATAAATAAATAATTTATATAATTATTAAATATAAATTATGATCTTTAAGTTAATTTATATAATTATTATAGATAATAATTTTTTTTATCTTATAAGTAAGATTTAGAACCATAACTATTAACATATTAAATTCTCTACCTTTTAGATTCTTGGTTCCTGATCGAAACACATTTTTGTATATGAATATCTACCTATTCTTTATTTCAGAAATTTTGAGAAAGGTATTGAGAAAGGTATATTGACAAGTTACATAAACTTAATACAACAACCAAACCTTTGATATATATATATCGAAACTCTATCGACACAGCACGATACGATACCAAAATCGTATCGTTCCGGTCTTGGACCGAAACCTCGGCACGGGTCGAGATTTTAAACCTTGCTTATAAGTACACACCTAAGGTATCCTATTTAGTATTGCTTGCAATTGCTTTTTGAAACCTAATGCACTAATTAAACATTTCGAGTGTAAATTCTCTAGAGCAATGTGATAATGATTGAGTTTAAAAACTTGAATATTCTTATCTTGTAATATTAGATTCGAATATGAGACCAACACATTACATTGTGTGTCTCAATTAAGGATCCTTTTATGAGAGAGGGATTAAACTAGAGTAGGAGAAATTAAAAAAAAAAATTTATTAGAGATAAGGTTATTGTTAGTGAGCTAATTGTAAACAATATATACTTTAGCATTTATTTTAAAGTTACAATAATGAATATAAGTACAAATAGAAGGGATTACCTAGGAAAGCAAAACCCTAATAATTTCCAAACTACTCCTATGATTTTTATTTTCTTTCATGGTTCACTAATTGAATTCTCTGCTATTTCACACAAGACTTGCATTTGACTTATAAGATACAACCTTTTCCCATTCTCAAGGTTTAGCGTGTTATGCCCCCTATATGTGATCTCCTCTATGGAGATCGAGTGCTCATTCTCATATGACACATGATCTACCTTAACTATGCTATGTGTGTCTCTCAATTAGACTTGGTAGGATCTCTCAGCAAGAAGACACCTTCTTACTTGATCTTCATGTGCCCTTTCTATTTGTGTACATGGGCACACATCATTTAAAATATGACTAGGCAGCTCCCTAGATGGTGGGAAGTTATTGCTTCACTTGTGGCTAGGCAGGCCTTATTAGACAACAATTTTAAAAAGTATCCAAGGTGGACTGTCTTGGTGGTTGAGGCGGATCTAAGGATTTTTTTTTAATCAAGTTGTTGATTTATTTTGACAATAGTTATCTATATTTAGATTTTAGCATGACACAAATATAAACTAGCTATGAGTTTTTGCAATTTGAATTTATAACTATGAAGTATTCAATTTTATCTTTTGTTTGGATTCTCATTTTATTGGTTTCATTGTGAAATATAAATTGTTCATTGATTTTATATATTACTTAGTTATTAATTATGACTTAATTAATTGTAAACTTATTTTGATTGATTAAGAATACAATTATTTTATATATACATATATACTAGCCATCCTTAATTTAATATATTTTTCTTTTTATTTAAATATCCACTTAGGTCTTGACCTAGGTGCTTGTCACCTATCACTTATGCACTAGGTAGTGGATCGATTATTTGAAATCACCTTCTAATATCTTGGACACTATACATAACTAGCCTTCAATCTCTAGCAGTATCCTGCACACCTAGTTATTGCTTCATTAAAGCAAGCAAGGTTGCATGACACCGTTGCCACCTTTAGGCAAGCTTATTTGAGTACCTTAGTGTTCAACATGGAACCTATTGGTAGTCTCCCTAGTTACTCTATTCTTGAGCATCAAGTGATATTTGATTTTAAACGAGTATTTGCTCTCTTAACAACATCCTTTTATTTGCTCCCTTTAGTTCAAGTGTCAAATTTATTACCTTCATAGTTTCTCTCTATCTTTGGTTTTCTATATCGTTTTGGCTCCATGATAATTATACAGAGAAGCTACACATGAACAACTATGTTTCATGGGTCGCAATTATTCGATTTTGGCTTATACACCATGGACAACTAGAACACCTAAATACACAAGGTTTCAAGAATCTTGAGCCTAATGTAGCCTCTGAAAGCATAGCCTAATTAATCATAAATGCCTAACAACTTGAGAGTCCATTCCTTCAATATAAGCACACTTACTCTGGTTGTCGCATTGTTCTACACTAGTCACTGACCTATGTTATGTTAATAATGTAAAAATTAAACATAATAAACTGCCCTTATTCCTCATTTTGGTTTTAAATTGTGGTTGGAAGATCAATTGGATTTAGATTTGGTAATTAAAGTTAGGCTACGTTTGGATACATGTAATGTAATCAGGCTTGTAATGTAATCAATTTTGTAATGTAATGTAATGTAATTCATATTACATTACTACGTTTGGAAATGTGTTGAATGTAATCTTTGATTACATTCTTTTGTTTGGTATCAATTAATTTTTATAAGGAATGTAATTTATATAATTGTAAAATGATAAAAATATCCTTTGTCATCACTGACGACCGACGGTGGCCAGCGGGAGGAGGTGGTGTCGACAAATTTGTTCAAGCGTGGTTTGATGAGATAAAAGAGGTATTTTTGACATAATAATTTTCAGGTTGTAATGTAATCTGGATTACATGAGTTTTACTTTGTAATCCAGATTATATTACATTACAGGGTTATATTAATACCAAACAAAGTAATCAGTCTCGTAATGTAATCTTGATTGCATTACAAGGTAAATTACACCCTACCAAACGTACCCTTAGTAGTGTTAGTTGGGAGTTGCCAAACTAATATACAAATACAAAGAAAATATCTTTCTCCTAAGTTGGTAGTAACTAATTTGGAATAGATTAAACTTTATCTTGATTTATGGGTCATATAGATTACAATTAATTGACATTAGTGCAAAAATTATCTCTTGATTGTGATTCTTTACGAGTAAAAATTATACATAAAAAATATCTATAAGAAATAATATGACATCTATCTATATTTGTAACATTAGGAACTATTTTAGTTACCAAGCCAATTAATTGTTCTCTCAAACAAAGGAAAAAATATTTAACTTACGACAAGTAAATCAAACATTGTTATTGTTGTTATTGCTATAGAAACAATAAAAACTAATAATATTAGCTAAATTGCTTGAAATATAACCAATATGAATATGGTCGAAACATATATCTTGCAACAATACAACAACCAAGCTTTATCCTATTCGGTGGGATTGACTATATGAATCCTCCTACGCCATTGAGCTTTTTGCTCTACTATTTCATCATCTATATTTAAATAAAATCTATCTTGTTTCATTATTGCTAACCAAGTCTTTTTTGTCTCTCTCTTCCTCATTTAATATTCTTATTTGCCATAGTTTAACATCGCCTAACTGGAGGTTATCTAAGTACATGTTTATATCATCTTAAATATGTCTCAGAGTTTTTCCTCAATATTACAACTTCGACTTTTTTTTTTCTTCTAATGTTCTCATTTCTTATCCTATCTATGCTCATAAGTCTGCACATTCACCTTAACATCCTCATCTCTGCGACTCTCATTTTCTGCTCGTGTACCTTAAATCATTGTTTAACATTCAGCTCTATATAACATAGTAGGTTTAATAGCCTTTTTGTAAAACTTCCCTTTAAGCTTTAGAGA
>JBAMIE010206350.1:0-10643 GCA_037177295.1 Kaempferia parviflora
CTGTCCAAAATTAAAAAAATAAGTAAAAAGACAAAGAAAAAAGGACAAGAAGGTCAAAGCACAAAAAACTCAAGGCTATTGGGGTTGCAAGGTTGCAAACAAAGTCTCACATTGGAAAACACATGAGAAACATCATGAGTTTGAAAGAGAAAAATATCTCCATTGGAGACCTTTGGGGTAGAGCCCAAAAATAAAGCCATGAGATTTTAGGTTCAACATGGATAATATTATATCATTGTGGAGATATCTAAATTCTTTTGAACCAAACAGTATCAAAGGACTACCATAAGATCTAACCGCCAACTGTGCACAAGAACAATGGTCTAATTGAGCCATCTAAGTACAATATTAACTTCGAACAAAGGAAGTGGGGACTCCCATATCTGGATCAAGAGGACTAGATACCAAGTAGGAAGTTCTAGTTGCGGCTAGGCAAGGAAGACCTAGTAAGTCAGTTATACTGAGGGGCAAGAAAGTCCTAGTATGTCAGGTGAATCGATGGGCAGGAAGTCCTAGTAGGTTAGGTGGACCGAGGGGCAGGACGACCTGATAAGTCGAGGATCGGATGTCAAACGGATAGACTTTTCACTTGAGGCCTGTGGTCCTTCATTGGAGGGGGATTGTGTTGGGTATTGTTGTGGTTGCAAGATTGCAAACAAAGTCTCATATTGGAAACACATCGAAAATGTCACAGGTTTAAAAGAGGAAGATATCTCTATTGGTATGAGGCCTTTTGGGTAGAGTCCAAAAATAAAGTCATGAGGGCTTAGTCCCAAAGTGGACAATATGGAGATATCTAAATTCTTTTGGACCTAAGACAACTTGGAGCGAATCATCGTTAGAAGAGTCCAAGACTGTCGAATTTGCCAGACTCTGGGTCAATAGTCAGGCAAAAGTGGAGGTCAAAGTGACCACTGATTTCTCCATCTTAGTTGCTTAACTCTTCCAGCTCAGTCGCTCGACTCCTCTAGTTCATTTGGTATTTGCCTTTTATATGGTTTGTTAACCTGCTACTCCCGTAAGACATGAACACCGTAGTTGTTACCTCCCGAAATAGGTGAACTAGTCATTTATCCCGGGCGACATGCACGGGTAACATAGTCATTTCATCTAGAGGACGTGGGCAACATATATAAATGTTCTAGGATCTTCTTGTAGCTTTCTCACTGTCATGTCACCTATGATCACCAGATCACTGAACTCACCAGATCACCTATGTCATGTCACCTATGTAGCCTTCTTTGTAATAGTTGCTATTCACTGAACTCACCAGATCACTGTGTCAGAAAGGAACAATATCCAATTCACACTTTTAGTATGGATAACTCATCCCCTCTATAAAAAAAAAAAATGGGAGAAAATTATGAAGTTATTAACGAAAAGTTAAGTACTCCGTGCATTTGTCAAATAACCACATCCATAGGCAACACATCCAAACAAACTTGCAAACATTGTTAGAAATTAAATTAAAGTGATAATAATAAATGTGTCCTTTTGTTAACCAAGAGTCTCTTGGATTATCCAAGTCTCTTGGAATTACCCTTTCATGAAAGAACACGTCTACTAATGAGACTCTTCAAGTCTCTTTAGTTTACTATATAAGTGTAACTGCTTTCTATTTGAATCAGTTTTTAATACAAAGTCTTTATTTCACTTTTCAATAAGATTCTTCACGGTTCGATCATCAAAGTCTTTACATGGTATCAGAGCTTTGGTTACATTCGTGAAGAAGGTATCGTTGTTATTCGATATGGAAAGTGGTGGTCGTGTAGCTGGACTCGGTTTGGAGTTGTTAAACCAGTCAAACTACCGGATATGGAAGACTTGTATGGAATCATACCTGGTCGGACAAGACTTGTGGGACATCGTCGTAGATGATGATGATACAGCTCCTGAGAATGTCGCTGAAAATGCAGAGGCATCGAAGAAGCGGAAGCAACTCAACGCGAAGGCAGAATTTGTGTTGAAGAGGTCAATCTCCCACAATTTGTTCGAGCACATCATCGGCTGTGGATCTGCTCGTGAGATCTGGAAAACACTTGATCGTCTTTTCAACAAGAAGAACGAGGCTCGTCTCCAGATGCTTGAAAACGAGTTGGCAGCTGCGAAACAAATCGGAACTGTTTCGGAGTTCTTTCTTAAGGTAAAGAACATATGCTCAGAAATTTCTTTATTAAACCCAGATGAAAAAATTTCAGAGGCTCGAACGAAGAGGTATATTGTTCGAGGACTTCGACCCGAGTATACACCTTTCATCACCTCGATTCAAGGATGGGCACAACAACCTTCACTCGAGGAGTTCGAAAATCTCTTGTCATCACAAGAGTCGTTGGCCGCACAAATGGTTGGAACAAGTATAAAGGAAGAGTCAAACAGTGCGTTGTTCGTGAAAAAATCGAGCTGGAAAAAGGGAAAGTCGAAGAAGGAAGAAAAAGGTCAGGATTATTCCTCCTTCCCTAAAAAGCCCTTAAAGTGTTTCAGGTGCGGCAAGATTGGACACTTCAAGAGAAATTGTCGAGTAAATTTGGATGGAAACTTTGCTAGTCCAAATCTCGGAGAAAAGTCTGACCAGTGTGTTGAAGAGGACTGGGACAAGGCTTTTCATGTCGATGTGATGATTTCGAAGAAAAAACAAACAGAGTCATCTAATGTTAAACATGACATCGATCAAAAGTGGATCGTTGACTCAGGGTGCGGACATCACGTTACTGGAGATGATTCTGTGTTCTCATCAAGTCGAATTCATAATGGGGGCGGTGGCATTATCACGGCAGATAACTCTGTTCATGAAGTTAAAAAGGAAGGATCGGTTGTCATTGAAAGCGGCAAGGGAGAATCTATTACTCTGAAGAATGTCTACCACGTTCCAGGAATTCGGAAGAACCTTTTCTCAGTGGCAAATGCTGTGGATGCTGGAAATCTTGTGTTGTTCGGTCCACATGATGTGAAGTTTTTAAGGAATGTGAAAGAAATCAAAGCGGATGTGATTCACACAGGAACTCGGGTAAATGATCTCTTTGTCCTTTCAGCATCAAATTCATCAAATTCGTACATCGAAAAGGTGAACGACAAAAGCACCTCCTTTCTATGGCATGCAAGGCTTGGCCATCTCAATATGACTAAACTTAGTGTTATGTCTCGAAAGAAACTTGTCGAAGGTCTACCTGAAGATCTCAGGATCGAGGAAGGCAGAGTATGCGAAGGATGTCAATATGGAAAGGCTCATCGACTTCCTTTTGACAATTCTGTAACAAGAAGCAAGGGTCCTTTGGATCGAGTTCATAGTGACTTGATGGGACCAACTCGGTCTGCCTCATACTCCGGTAATAAGTATATGCTTCTGTTTGTGGATGATTTTTCTCGATTCACTTGGGTGTACTTCGTGAAGGAAAAGTCCGAAGTCTTTTCTAAATTTCTGGAGTTTAAGGAGACAGTAGAAGGAGAACAAGACAAGAAAATTCGAGTACTGCGGACAGATAATGGTGGGGAATTTTGTTCAAGAGAGTTTGATTTGTTTTGTAGAAAAAACGGTATAAAAAGAGAATTATCATGTCCAGAGACCCCACAACAGAATGGGATCGCCGAAAGGAAGATTCGACATCTTACAGAGACCTGTAAGTCGTGGCTGCATATGAAGAATCTACCAAAACAATTATGGGCGGAAGGCCTGAGTTGTGCTACCCATGTCATCAATCGAGTTCCGCTTAGTCCAAATAAGTTCAAATCTCCATTTGAGATGCTTTATGGATTTAAACCAAGTGTTAAGTATTTTCGAGTGTTTGGATCTATTTGTTATGTTCATATTCCAGATTCAAGAAGGAGCAAATTGGATGCAAAGGCAGTCAAATGCGTGTTCGTCGGCTATGACGAGAGAAGGAAAGGGTGGAAGTGTATGGATCCATCAACCCACAAAAACACCGTGTCAAGAGATGTGGTTTTCGACGAAGTCTCTTCATATTACATCAAGGATGCTGAGGAAACTATTCAGATTAACCTTCCCATACCCACATCTATGGGAAGCTCCTCTAGTATTGATAATAGTGACAGGGGGAGTCCTGGCTTAGCTCAAGATACTTCAGTCGAAGAAAGAGTGGAAAGTGAAAGCTTACCAGAAAGTCCACATCTGGAAGAATCTAGTCAACATCAAAATGAGGAATTTCGACCAAAAAGGAACATTGTAAGGCCCTGTCGATTCAGGGATGAGAATTTTGAAACAACCTTCTCTTGCTTCTTGGCAAACGCAATAGACGACGAGGAACCCACTTCTTATAATGAAGCAAAGGATGTCAAGGAATGGGTGACAGCAATGGAAGAGGAAATGCACGCTCTCAAGAAGAATGAGACATGGGACGTCGTTCCGAAGCCTCCTGATACTCAAACAGTCACATGTAAGTGGGTGTATCGAATCAAGCGAAATGCTAATGGAAACATAGATCGATACAAAGCCAGATTGGTTGCTCGAGGATTCTCGCAGAAATATGGAGAAGATTACGAGGAAACATTCAGTCCAGTTGCGAAGATGACGTCAATTCGCACTGTGTTGGCATTGGCAGCAAGTTCTCGATGGAAGTTGTGGCAATTGGACGTTAAGAATGCATTTCTCTACGGAGAGCTTGATCGCCCAATATATATGGAACAACCACCTGGATTCGAGAAGAATGATGGTCACCAGTTGGTTTGTAGACTTAAGAAGGCACTATATGGATTAAAGCAAGCCCCTCGTGCTTGGTATGGAAAGATTGCAGAATATCTACAGTTTTGTGGGTACAATGCTTCGGAATCCGACTCAAGTCTATTTATAAAGAAGTATCAAGGACAGATGGTGGTGGTGCTTCTCTATGTGGATGATATAATTGTGACCGGCAATAACTATAATGAGGTTTCTCGGCTACAAGATGAGCTCTCGCTTCGCTTTGAGATGAAGAAGCTTGGAGAACTTGGAACTTTCCTTGGTCTACAAATAAAAAATTTCGAGAAAGGGTTGTTTGTATCGCAGCTCAACTATGCAAAGAAGTTGATAGATAAATTTGGTATGTCAAATGGAAAAAAGAGTTATATTCCTCTTGACATAAATTCCAGACTCAGTCGAGATGAAGGAACACGTCTACCAGATCCTCGTCCTTATCGTACTCTTGTAGGAAGTCTGATTTATCTGACTATAACAAGGCCCGACATTGCTTATGCAGTTGGAGTGGTGAGTCGATACATGCAGGAACCAAGGAAACCACACCTCGAGGAAGCAAAGAAAATTTTGAAATATATTAACACCTCACCAGATATAGGTCTACTATACGAGAAAGATGCAAAATTTGTCTTGCAAGGATTTGCGGATGCTGACTTCGCTGGAGATCGAGACGATCGAAGATCCACATCTGGATTTGTTTTTCTTTGTGGAAACACTAGCATATCTTGGAGTAGCAGGAAGCAAGGATCGGTATCATTGTCTACAACAGAAGCGGAATACAAAGCATCAGCTCACGCAGCACAGGAGTGCATATGGCTTCGTAGACTCTTGGAGGATCTTAATGTCAAGTTTGACCAGCCGGTTCCTATTTATGGAGATAATTTAAGTGCTATTAAATTGACTTCAAATCCTGTGTTTCATGCGAGGACAAAACACATTGAGTTGGAGCATCACTTTATTCGTGAAAAAGTGCTGGAGGGAATCATTGAAATGGTTGCAGTAAAGAGTGAAGATAATGTGGCTGATATCTTCACAAAAGCACTTCCTAAAGGTCCTTTCCAAGATCTACGATCAAAGTTAGGACTAGCTCAACAGACATCACTTTAAGGGGGAGTGTTAGAAATTAAATTAAAGTGATGATAATAAATGTGTCCTTTTGTTAACCAAGAGTCTCTTGGATTATCCAAGTTTCTTGGAATTACCCTTTCATGAAAGAACACGTCTACTAATGAGACTCTTCAAGTCTCTTTAGTTTACTATATAAGTTGTAACTGCTTTCTATTTGAATTAGTTTTTAATACAAAGTCTTTATTTCATTTTTCAATAAGATTCTTCACGGTTCGATCATCAAAGTCTTTACACTCGCTTCTGTCGCCTCTCTGGTGGCCACGGTCCTTGTAATGCTGGCCAATGTGCCTCTCGGGAAGATGCAGGAGAAGTACCAGGAGAAGGTGATGGAGTGCAAGGATACGAGAATGAAGGCGACGTCGGAGATCTTGAGGAACATGAGAATTCTCAAGCTGCAAGGATGGGAGATGAAGTTCTTGTCGAAAATAATCAAGCTGAGGGAGAACGAGGAAAGCTGGTTGAAGAAGTTCGTCTACACGTCGGCCATGACAACCTCTGTCTTCTGGGGCGCGCCGATTTTTGTGGCAGTGGTCACTTTTGGATTCTGCATGCTTGTGGGGATTCCCTTATCGTCGGGGAAGGTTCTGTCGTCGCTGGCGACTTTCAGAGTGTTGCAAGAGCCCATCTACACCCTCCCTGACACAATATCCATGATCATCCAAACCAACGTTTCTCTTGATCGAATTGCTTCATTCTTAAGCCTCGAAGAGTTGCTCTCCGATACTTCAGAGAGGCTTCCAAGTGGCTCATCGGAGATTGCAGTGGAAGTGGTAAATGGAACCTTCTCGTGGAATCACTCTTCGGATTCTCCAACCTTGAATGATTTGAACTTCAAGGTGATCCGTGGCATGAAAGTTGCT
The DNA here is from genome assembly GCA_037177295.1 of Kaempferia parviflora. Lineage (NCBI taxonomy): Eukaryota > Viridiplantae > Streptophyta > Magnoliopsida > Zingiberales > Zingiberaceae > Kaempferia > Kaempferia parviflora. The sequence goes on from JBAMIE010206350.1 coordinate 6,673, forward strand.
GTTTGTGGCATTGTTGGTTCCGGGAAATCGAGCTTGCTGTGTAGCCTGTTAGGCGAGGTGCAAAAGATCTCTGGAAGTGTTAGGCTCTGTGGCAGAACTGCATATGTACCACAGTCGCCTTGGATACAGAGTGGTAAAATTCAAGATAACATTTTGTTCGGTAGAGAGATGGATCGTGAGAAGTATGATAAGGTGCTTGAAGCTTGCTCATTGAAGAAAGACTTGGAGATCCTGGCATTTGGAGACCAGACAGTGATAGGAGAGCGGGGCATCAACTTAAGTGGGGGACAGAAGCAAAGGATTCAGATTGCCCGGGCTCTGTACCATGATGCTGATATTTTCTTGTTTGATGATCCTTTCAGTGCTGTGGATGCTCACACAGGAACCCATCTGTTTAAGGTACACATTCCCTCCCCCCCCCCCAATATGGTGTGATGAACTTCTATAATGTGAATGCCTCACTCATAGGCTTTAGATTAATTTTTCCAGATTAAATTTAGATTCAATATTTTACACATTATGGTTGAATAACTTCCAGATATATCCACGTTTTTCTTTTAGCAAAAATAACTCTTTGCACCTTCGATTGAAGTTTACACACTGTCAAGTAGGGGATTTCATGCCTGAGGTTTAGGGTCTTTATCTTTAGTTGAAAAAACCTTTATCTATCATGAGCAGAGTAGGATACATTGCTTCTTACATTGCTCTCTCTGACTTTAATGATGATATTGTAATTTTGTTAACTAATAGTGAACTGAATTTTATGAAACAATTGCCACGTATCAAATTAAAAGTTGGAACCAAGTTTCAGATGTGGACCAAGTGTTGGATCATGGGTGAAACATATTGGATTATGAGAGAAACAAGCCCAAAACATGGCTTGTACATTCTAGGAGGGATAAAACAAAAAGGGGCAACAGAATTAATATATAGTGGCAGTTTATTAGATTCAGTTATATCTTTGTGGTAGTTATGTTAGCATGTTTTAGAGTTTGTGTAGTTATAAGTTTGTGGGAAGTTAGAAGGGAGGGGATCTGAGTATTATTGTGAGAAAATAGCATTAGATTTGACGAAAACATTGGCTTTGGCCTGGTGGAGTTTTCTTGGTTCGACTTGCTGGATGTAAGAGAGGTTGTATGCTTAGAAGGAATGCCAAAGATGTCAGATAGGCTAAATGTTTTGGAAGAGAGGATGGCGACGCAAGATGGAAGTATGGAAGAAATCAGAGGTATTATACAATGATTGTTGTCTGAAGTACAACAACATGGTTCTCTTTTACAAGAGATTAGCAAGCAATTATGAATCAGGGTTGCAGCCACACCATTGAAGGGGGCATTCATTTCTGCTAATCATTGATCTCAATCTGAGCCTCAAGGACATGAAAGTGATCAATTGGAGGAGCACAAGATGTCTGTTAAGAAAGTGGAATGACCAATGTTTGATGGTTGGAATCCAGTAGTGTGGATTACTAGGGCTGAGATTTATTTTGAAGTCTAGAATATTTCTGATGAAGTTAAGGTCAAGTTGGCACATGTAAGTATGAAAGACACTACCATTCATTAGTTTAATCTTCTTAAGGAGACCGAAGTTAATGTAACTTGGGAAAAACTTAAACGTGCTCTCATGAAAAAAAGATTAATCAGGTCGGGTAACGTCGATCCTGGGCGACCGGCATGGCAAAAATGATTAACCAGGTAACGTCAAATTTGGGGAGACAGGCCTGGCCCCACGGAAATTTCCCACTTGCCGCTAGAGTAAATCGGGAAGCGCTTGCGGCGAATGACTTATAAGTCCAGCATCCCTTAGTTGCGCGTTCCATTTGGAGGAATAATCTCTACAAATGCGTCGTAGGAGGGAATCGAACTGTGGGTGTCTGGGTGAAAACTGGGCGCCCTTCCACTACACCATAACCCTGGGGGCATATGGAAAGCGTAGACGTGAGAATCCTTTTGAAGAATTAGCCACATTAAAACATATGGAAATGTTGAAGAATTTATTAAAGCTTTTGAGTTGATTTCTTCACAACTTTCGCGTCTTCCAGAAGTTGGCAATTTCATAAGTGGATTACTACCTCATATTAAAAGAAGAGTTCGAATGTTGAAACCACTGTCTAGAGGGCAGTTAATGCACATTGCAAAGGATGTTGAAGTGGAATTGATAGAGGAAAGGGATCCCACAAAAGACATTAGGGAAGGAGAGGTTATGGAGCAATTTCAGCCAAGGCAATGCTGGTTTGGGTAGTTTTCGACCATATACAGGGTCTAATTCAATGCAGAAGAAATTGGGTCAGTCTTTCCAAATGGGCAGAACAATTACAACAACATGGCGTTCTAACAAAATTCGTGACTCTAAGAAAGCTATTGGAGAGTACAGTGTACAAGCATATCTACCCAATGGATTGGAGGTAGCACTAGAAGATGATGTGGAACCAGAAAATGTGATTGCTAGTAGAGACATTGTTCATAATGGTAAAGTGATTCATCAATGACTAGTCAAATAGAAGGGCAAGAGCATGATTGACACAACGTGGTGGATGGTTTTACTCTTAGAACTCAATTTCCTTATTTTAGCCTTGAGGACAAGGCTAGAGTTGCAGTAGGTGGTAATGATAGGAACCAAGTTCCAGATGTGGACCAATTGCTGAATTATGGGTGAAACATGTTGGATCATGAGGGAAACAAGCCCAATATATGGCTTGTATATTCCATGAGGAATAAAACACCTGAACAAAATTAATATATAGTGGCAGTTTATGTTTTAGAGTCAGTTATATCTTTGTAGCAGTTATGTTAGCATGTTTTAGAGTATGTGTGGTTATAAGTTAGAGGGGAGGGGATCTAAGAATTATTGTGAGAAGAAAGCATTGGCTTTGATGAAAACATTGGGTTTGGGTTGGTGGAGTTTTCTTTACCAGATTGTTTGGGTTAACCTTAATACAATTATGTGTTTTATGTGTTCATTCTGAATTTTGGGTTCCTAACACCAACCTCCTTCTGAGGCTGCGACATTTTTCGTTAGCCAATTTGAAGGACTCCGCCAGCACATTCCCCCTGTTTACACATATCATGACCTTTTTGAAAATCCCCTTAAACCAACTCGCTCCCAACTCCTTTCGTATCCTAGCCAGCACCATTATTGTTTTCAAATATCTTGGTCTTTCTCTATCTCCCGTCCTCTTCCACTGCTTATATCAATTAAAAATGGTGGAGCAATTGTATTCTTTTTTCTGCTCAATTGTCATGGCAACTAATTATTTTTGCATATTAGCATAGATTTTGGTTGAATAAGACCTCCATATCAAATGGTGCTAAAAATCTTTGAAAATTCGATGAAAGCAAAATATAATGAGAACAATTTGTAATAAAGCCATAGTAAAATACTGACTCAAAATATAAAACCAAATCATAACTCTAATACGAATTGAATTGACATGCTTTAACTTGACCATTTCCTTTGGTAGGACTGAGTTCATATAGCAGCATGGCAACTCTATTAGCTTTAATTATGCTGACCATTTAAAAAGTTACAAAGGTGCCAAATAACGCTTGCAACTTATCCAATATCTTCTATTTAGCCACTAATTCACAACAAGAGTTATGGTAACATTTTTTGGATTGTTAATTTTATACCTCACTTTGTAATACTTAATTATTGTGGCATTGGGTGGTTACAAACCCATCTCTTACATAATGTCATGTCTTATATTAGCTTTATTTGAGATTTAAATCCTATCAAATGCTGGGGTATGGGAAAGAAAACTCATAACAAATGGGAGCTAAGTGGTCAGGAATGAATCCATTCATATATTTGATCTACAAATTGGTGCAATTTTCTAACACCACACTCACCCTCATGGTCAAGCATATCAAATTTGTACTGTGAATCAATAAAGTGGGAAAACATAGTTGAGCTTGTAGCACAAAAGGGCTTAGTACTCAAGGAAATTAGTTGAAAATTTATTTGCTATGTGC
>JBAMIE010206360.1:0-10642 GCA_037177295.1 Kaempferia parviflora
TCACGACCTGTTGCTGAGAGATGTTGCTGAGAGAGTTGCTGATAGTCCTGTTGCTGATTGCAATACTGTAATCTGCTGTGGAATGAAATAGCGAAGACTGAAAGGGTATCTCTGATAGGTGAGCCGATAGGCGATTGAGAGGAACTGGTCAATTGAGATAAGGATAGGAACTTGACTTTCTCTTAGGCATTGAAAGAGCCTTGAAGACTTCGCTTAGGGGAATTGAAATTAGTATAAAGAACTTCATAGAGTAGAGACCCTTTCATTGACTTCAAGAGATTAGGGTGCTTGAAGACTTCGAAGAGGGGAAGAAAGAATTCAATAGAATAGAAAGGAATGGAATGGGAATCGAACAAAGGAGAGGACAGCTGATAAGGAGAGGGTATTGAATATAGTAGACAGATGCTTTCAGACTTCGAAGAGGGGTTGAAAAGAAAGAGTATAGAGGGGGATGACTATCTACGATATGGTGGTATTTGCTTTTAGGGCGATTGTATTGATTTGATTTAACTATCTTATTTATCGATAGATTTAAATCCTTCCGGGCATATACCCATAGTCAAAGAAAGTACTGAAAGATCCAACGTATCGAGAGAACGAAGAGAACGAAAGGGAAGTTACTGCTCCTAGGAGAGAGGTATTTCAATAGCCTTTAGGATTGGATTCGAAGTGCCTTCCTGACCTCGAAGAGGGGAAGATAGAGATAGAGAAGTATGGATTTCAATTTCCTAAGGATAGTAGAATAGTTTAACTATCTACGATATGAAGGTAGAGAGGGGCATAGAAGTAGAGATATAAATTTAAATTTCCTTTCACTTCTATTGAAGTATAGGTGTTCCATATTAGACCGTCCTTGATCTCTAGGACTTCAATCGGGGTTACCAATACTCGACTAGGCAACCAGTCGACTATCGTCTCACGTTATCGTAGATATTCCTTCGCCTAGCGGCTCTTTATTCCGCTGCTTTCCTTCATCTATATGTCTTTCTTTTCCGGACCTATGCCCTGGTCAAAGAAATTACTAGAAACAACAGGACAGCTCAGACCTGAGGAAGGGAAAGAAAGGGATGCAATCGAAAGAGAGCGAAGCGAACGACAAGAAAGAGAGTAAGGAAAGAGAGTCCTTGAGCTTACGTATGAACTTCGGTTCACCCTCCCCTTATCAGTGGAGCTACTTCATTCCACCTGGCAGCCCCTTGTTCCTCAAATAGGTCTAATTCCGACCTATGCCCTGGTCAAAGAAATTACTGAAACAGCGAAGACTGAACAACAGGAACGACAGCAAGCAACTTCAGACCTGAGGAACAGAACGACAGGAAAGATAGTAAGGAATGGAATGATGGAATGCAACAAAGGGAAGGGAAAGGGGATTCCACAGAAGGAGCTAGGGCTTCAGCAGAAGGGTCTGGGGCTTCAACAGAAGGAGCTAGGGCTTCAGCAGAGAAGGAGCTAGGGCTTCAGCAGAAGGGTCAGTTGGAGCTTCTACTTTTGGAGTTAGAGTGAAATTTGAATTTAAATAAATATCATATATAAATAGACAGATGCAGCTATCCTAGGTGCAGAGAGCTGAATTCAGATTCCTAGAGGTCAGTAGATAAGGTAGCCATTTGAACTTGAGGTCAGTCGATTGGGTTTGACTAGAACCAAGGAAAGAATCGAAGAAAGAGAAGTTCCTGCTCGAGAGAGGTAGATGAATTCAACTTCAAAGAAAAGGGTAGGAGTTCAAAGAATTGATTTGATCTGGGGTTTAGGTAAGTCGATTGGGAATAGGTTGAAGTTTCCTTTCACTTCTATTGAAGTATAGGTGTTCCATATTAGACCGTCCTTGATCTCTAGGACTTCAATCGGGGTAACCTCCCGGCCACCCCTCCTTCATATATGTATTATAATTCCGGACATATTCACTGGTCAAAGAAATTACTAGAAAACCAACAACATATGCAACCAAAGAAAGGAAAGGGAACCGAACCGAAAGGAACTAATGAAATCGAGATAGGAAGGAAAGGAATGAAAAGGGATCGCCCGTAAGGGCGAGGAATGAATACGCGAACACCTGATAAGGGGAGGAATGAAGAAGGTAGCGAGAGAAAGAGAACCGGAAGGGAAAGGAAGAGAACGATTTCAAAGGAGAGGGATGTCGATTTGGTTTAACCTGAACCTGAAGAAGGAGTAGTTCCACCTGAAGTTGGAGTTCTTGGAGTAGAATTGCATTCATAAAAATACCTTATATAAATAGAAATATGCAACTACTCCAATTGGAAGTTGGAGATACCAAAGGTAGAGATCGAAAGGAAAGGACAGCTGAGGGGAGTAGATAAGTATGGATTGGGGAAGGGTTTCCTGTAGAGGGGTAGGAGTTCAGTAGATGGTCTTTCGTAGTTTTGAATATACCTAAGACAGATAGAGTTTAGGGTTTTGAGTTCTGTAGGTACGATAGCTCAGTTGAGTTCCTATAGTTTAGGGTTGAGGGTTTTGAGTTACATTTACTTTAGAGTTAAGGGTTTTGAGTTACAGGAGAGGCTGTTGGGCATTTCTCCCTCCTTGGGTGGCTATCATGTTCGTAGTCCCTAATTGATCTACTTTTGAAGCACCAGAGGATTTATCTACTTTAGCAGTACCAGTAGCTGCCTCTTTATCTACTGCAGCCCCTACTTTAGGAACGACTTTTGAATCCCCGTATTTCTCTACTTTTGTAGGAACGGATTTCTCTCTACTTTATACTTTAGCAGTACCAGTAGCTGCCTCTTTAGCGACTTTTGAATCCCCTACTGAGTCTACTTTAGCCCCAACTTAGGAAGCCCCTACTTTCCTCTACTTTAGCAGCCCTACCAACTGAGTCTACTTTAGCCCCAACTTTTGAAGCCCTACCAAAGGATTCTACTTTAGTACCAACTTTTGAAGCCCTACCAAAGGCTTCTACTTTAGTACCAACTGTACCATCCCTAAAAGATTCTGAAGTGCTAGGTTCAACAGCCCCGTATTTCTCTACTTTTTTAGATTGAGAGTTGGCTTCCATGAGGCGCGTAGTGTGTCAACTGGATTGAAGGGTAGTCGATTGGTGTCTGAGTAGTAGATTGAGAGTTGGGATGTGGGGTAGTCGAAGTGGTCGTTAGTCGATGTCGTTTCGTGGGTAGTCGAAGTGGTCGTTAGTCAATGTCGATTGATAATGCGTATTTCTCGTATGGGTATAGTAGAGGGTGTTTGTCGAAGTGGTCGTTAGTCGATGTTGATAATGCGTATTTCTCGTATGGGTCATTATTAGGGTTGTCGAAGTTTAGATTTGGTGTTTTCTCTTATCTTATCTTATAGTTTAGATCCTTCAGGACCTCGCTTCGGGGAGTTTAGAGATAGGGTTTAGCTTGAAGAGTTTAGAGATAGGGTTTTGACTTAAGTATTAAAGTTTAGAGATAGGGTTTAGCTTGAAGAGTTTAGAGATAGGGTTTTGACTTAACTAAATGAATTTGTTAGCTGTAAGTTCGCTGTCCTTAGAGTTAGGTGCTGCTCTTTCTGCTCTCTCTGAGCTAGCAACGAGTAAACAATACGTATAAGCTTTGATTTCAGCTGTCGTTTACCCAAAGAGTGAATGGAAAGAGTGAATACGATCCACTTATTATAATAAACATGTTGAAGCCCCAGTAGAGGTTCGGATCGGAGAAGAAGAATCAGACTCTTTGGACCCTCTACCATCTCCCTCTCCCACAAGCCCTCTCCCAAGCAAGAGTCGTGCCCTTAATTTAGTAAGTTTGGGAGTATAAATTGCCCCCCCTCTTATAGTAATTACAATTTACGACGGTACTCAGCGCCTAGAAGCAGCAGTCTAATATGGTCTTGCATACCTACGGGTTAGAGTCTCATAAAGGAGGACACGAGACTAGTTCCCGAGTTCGTTTGCTAAATAAAGTACTCACAGCTTTAACTGACTCTAGTCTGTTCGTCTGTCTTAGTTAGTTTGCTCGAAGGGTGCACTCAAAAGCGGGAATCCGAAGATATACTGATTAGGTGAATGTATATAATATCTCATATATTTATTGGTATAAGAGGTTCTTTTTTTATCTCCTCGTTTTTAGGGTGAGACTTTAGATAACTAAAAGATTGAATGCTTCCAGACGTCTGGGCAGGAAATGTTTACATTGGTTCAGATGCTATCATGTCATGGTGGCACCCCGCTACATATGTAGCGAAGCCCCGACCCATTGGGATCTAGGTATGGAAGCCCCGACCCATTGGGATCTAGGGAAGGATATTCATATGAATCTGCGCGATCAAACTAGAAGTTCATTACTATTAGCACGTAGGCGGCATTACGCCTTGAAGCAAATCAAATCACCCACGCTACACCACCTGAGACTGACTCGGGATCGGTAAAGCAAGGATCTATTCATCTTACGAACATATTCCGGCTCTTAAGAAATAAGAAAGAAGCCTCAATATACTATACTGAAAAGAGGATCCGCCTGTTCTAGTTCTAGTTTCAGTAATTCTAATTTAAATCTGGTGAGTTCTAGTTTGTACTATCCGCGTATATTCTCTCTGTTCTAGTTTATACAGTAAGGTTCTCTGTTTCGGGTAGAGGAATGAAAGACCCATAAAGATAGCACCAGGTCAAATCAAATGGGAGTGATAGGAGAGTTCGCCTGTCCCCTTAGTGCACTTTCAGTAGTCCAGCTCTATTATTAGTTTAGTCTGAGGTAGGGTAGTAGTCCCTATAAAGCAGTTTAGTCGTCGCACTCTTCAGTAGTCCAGCTCTATTATTATTAAGTGGGTAGTCCCGAGAAAGCTCTATTATTATTCCAGTATTCCAGGCACCCCCGACCGGATGCCTAAGCTGCTGGGAAAGGCAAGAGTACGAGATGTAGGCTTCTAACCTTGAACCCCGGTCGCCACTCAACTCTTATGCTCTTTTCCCGAAGGTTGGACCTAGGCTTATCGTACAATAACTATAATTCAGCACAATAACTATAACTATGACTCAGTACAATAACTAGAACTCTATTTAAGTTCATAAGCCCTTACTTCTCTATTTCTCTATAATAACTCAGTACAATAACTATAACTCGGTAGGTACTATAACTCAGCACTCGGTAGGTACTTTTTTTGCTTTAGACCCTTAGCTAACCAGTCGGAGGGAAGATCCCTTATGCATTCTATCAAGATGCCCTTCAGTCGATCTGAATAGAAAGTGGAATCTTCTAGAAGTGACTAAGTGAAACCCGTCTACGTATATACTACAACTACTACTACAACTACTACTCGGTCGTCGCAGGAGGCCCCGCTTATCTTGTCACTATGTTCAGCTAGCGAAGAGTGAATGGCTTTGGGAAATACCATGCACGCAATTACTGTAATCTGCAATCAGCAACAGGACTATCAGCAACTCTCTCAGCAACATCGTGAATGGCTGAGGCCATTCACGATGTTGCTGAGAGAGTTGCTGATAGTCGACCTGTTGCTAGGGCCTCAAAGCCTAAAAGTGAATGGCGCGTGCCATTCACGTAATTACTGTAATCTGCTGAGAGACCTGTTGCTGCGCCATTCACCAAACTGACTTATATTTTAGGGGGGCAATTCAAAACGTAGAAAGATCTCCTGAAGCAGAACCATAACTCGTGTAGGGCTATATTTGAACCCGTACTCAAAACCTATCGAATGTGCGAGGAAGGGCAAAATAAAGAGAGGGGAACGGGCACCTGCGTAAACATGTTTTGAGTCCCTACCTAACCGTGATGAAAGAACAGGGGACACTCGTAAGGGCTTCCACATATTCAATTAATCCCGTACGACCCTCATCAGGCCTATCAACATCTCCTGGAAAATGAACTCAAAGAGCAGCAGGCTACACACCTTTCCTATCCGAGTCCGAGTCAGAATTAGAACTTCCTTATGATGAGAGAGCTGACCCCGAATCCAGCTGCTCCCCCAGGGAATCCGTCTTTGTTGATATAGCACTTGCCCGAGAGATCTTTGCTTTTCGTTGAGCTCTTTTCCTTTCCGTTGCGTTGAGCTAGGCGGCGGCTCTTGACTTTCATTCCTTCCTCTTCCCGAGCGGATCCCCATTGGTGGACTGGCCATTCCCTTGTGGGCTTTCAAGGAGTGGATTTCTCATGGTCTCTCAATCTGATCTGGAACTCAGGAAGAAGCCGTAAGGGCTTTATAGAGCGTTAGACTGCGTCCTCAGGTACGGCGTCCTTATCAGTCGCACCGCTACGTGGGCTTCTTCCCTAAACGTGAGATTATCCGGGAAGAGCAGCGGGGCCTAAGAAGGTGCAAGGGCCGGGCTTGATTTACGCCTAAGGCTAGTATCAGGGCTGCATTCTATACGTTTGAGGGTTATGGTCTCGAAGGTACTACGCGGTTACAAGTAGCAGTAAGAAAGACTGTCCAGACAGACATAGTATAGTAGAAGTTATAATACCTAGTCAGAAGCATGGACCCCTCCTCCTTATCTTTCCTTTGGTCCCAAGCTCTAGATATGCAAGCAAGGTTGGCTGGCAAGAGAGAGAAAGGTTGGGCAGGAAAGACTCTACTCGATCGGGATCTCCAACACATGCAACAGAGACGTCTAGATCAAGTTCTTTATTATTGGACTTTACGCCCACTTCGTCAAGCCGAAACCGATCGAGGAAGGAGCATCCAGAAGCAATAGAGCTAGGAACCGTGGCAGAGATCACACTCAAGCTAGTCAGGGACGACAAAGATGAAAGTCGGGCTTGAGGTCTCGAGATCTTATAAGGAGATTCATGATTAGCCGCTCATATAGAGTACTGAGATGAGAAGCTTGAGCCACTATCTTCTTAGCTCTATTTTACATGGCAGGCTGAGCGAGATCGACTACTTGACTTTGAGACTACTTAACTGCATATTTACGTCTCGCATAGACCTATGGGAAGCTCGGCACGGTGCGGTCGGTAATGAAGACCCTAGCTAACCATGCGCCTTCACTCTATAAAGTCCTCTCCAACGTCCGCGATTCACTGCGTTCCAATTCGTCACTGATCTCACGCTACTGACGATAACAAAACTGAAACTACGACTTTGGAGGACCGAACCCGACTGATGAACTTCGCTCTCGCTCCTCCTTCTAATCTCCCATCTCGAGACCTTTCCCTCAAATGCTTGGATTGGAGTAGAGGCTTGACCGGGAGCGAAGAATGCAATGACGCGGAGCTTTGCTGAGAATCTATCTTTCTACCGCCTCTCCAGCCTCCTTTCCTCAACCGCTCACTGGGTCTCATTATTGACATTCCGAGTTATAAGTCTCTTATTAATATATAATGAAGTGACAAGAAGGCAAATTCCATTCCAATGGGGGGCGCTCCAACGGGTTGACTAATTATATTAGTGTTTCTTCGAAGTTCATGCTCCGTAAGGATGAATCGGGGCTCAATAAAGAAGCAATTTTCTAGCTGCTCTTTTCACATATCGATATCAATTGATAGCCCTCCTTTCAGTCGTCCCTTATGAAGAGAAGAGAAAGAGACACTTTTTCTAGGGAAGATAAGCTATAGAGAAACTCATTAGAATTTCTGCTCTGAGAAGAGAAGCTATAGAGAAGCTACAGATAATATCTACTATATAGAAAGATATAGAAAGATTATCTTGTGATTATCATTATCTCTCTCCATCTCCATCTTTCTCTCATATTCAAGCAATCTTATCTCTTTCTTCTCCCTCTCTCTCACTTCACTAATAAATGTAACAGATTGGAAATGAGTTACACTAAACTTTAGTAATAGATTTCTTGTTACAGATTGGCCATTTGTTACACTTGACTGAAGACGGAAAGACAGGGGGCGAAGCGATAGAGACTTCACGGGCTGTTTCAAGACCTTATCCTATGGTTCTACTGGCAAGTAAGGGATGGCGTAGAATGGCGAGCTAAACTAAAGGAGGGAATCTAGGTTCTCGCCCAGCTGCTGAGCAACGACCCGAGCTAAGATAGAGTTCCGCTTAGTGGGTCTGCATGGCCCTAGTGATAAGTTAATGAAGGCGCTCCACAGCCTTTCCTTTTAGTAGCCTCTGACCTCCACGACGCTATAACAATTTTCCATCTATCCTCAGAACTTGACTTTAGTTGTCGCGTACGATCTGATCTTCCTTTCATGCGCTGTCTTCCTTTCATGCGTTGAAGAATAAGCTAGCGTAGGCCCTTCCTCTGTTGGCAATCGTGGCTCGCGTTGGTCCTTGGTCGCATACTCTTCCCCGTGCCTAGCTTCCTTTCTTCCTCGGAGTACCTTATTCTTGGCTTGGTAGGCATTTCTAGGATAGCAGATCTCCTGAGGAGCAGTTTAGAACTTGATGGCCCGTGACTGGACTAAGGCTTGAATAGCTCACTGACTTTGAATAGCTTACTAGGAAGAATAGCTATGGGATTGATTCACTCGATTTGCACTTGTGGCAGACCTTGGTTTCGTGTTCGTGGGACTTCCCTCTTTGACGCATCCCCACTTCCATCATTCGGAGCTAATTCATTGGGACGTAGTTGTTGTTGAAGAAGCAGATGAACTAGCGATTTGCCCACCAACCAGCCACTACTGATTTCCTGACCTGGCAGGTCCACGTAAGAGAGTATTTCCGGAGCAAGGCAGGATTCCTCTATTGAAGACAGGAAGGATTCCCTAGGCACTATACGAAACGAAAGAGTGCTCTCATGAGACATAGTAGAGGAGTTATCTAGCGGGACTAGGGATTCCTCGCTTCCATTCATTCAAAACTTTCTTTACTCGTATCTCTTCTTTTCTTTGATTGGCACATCTGCCAGACATCTCGGCCAAGCGCATTCTCAGCACCAAGAAGTGACTAGGCATTCGTTCAGCCCTCTTATCCTTCTCCCTTCCAACCTGATAGTAGACCCTCCTCCCTCTACGACGCTGCCGCTTGTTCCATCAACAAGTGTGGTTTGTTAAAGCCAAAACGTGCTAAACGAACACTTTGACCCTGCCAGTTATGGGAGTCCGGGAAGCCCGACCTAATATATTTATTCACAGCCTTCCGGTCCACTACTCCACCTCATAGTCACTGTCGTTTGCTCCAGTCTTCACTCTACTTTAAGAAAGAACTCAGTCGAGCCGAGGCGAGACATTTATTCATTTCATTGCCTTTCCTCTTCCCTTTCATCCAATGAGCTCTCCTGGCTAGTAGTCAACTGAGGCCAGTAAAAAGGCTTAGGCTTGAATTTGGTCCCCCGACCGAACTCCGGCTGCTTCGGCTCCAGAGCTAGAGATTGGATAGCTGCTCCTCCCCGGGGAGTGAAGAGACAAAGGAATTGTGTTGTTCGAATCCCTTACCCGAATAAAGAGAGGTGCGGAAGAAGGTAGGACAAGTAGTCCCAATCAAGGGAGGGCTAAACGGCGTAATGGCACCGACCGAAGCTAGGAACTCAGGACTTGATGAAAGAGGGAGAAAGACTTGGTTAGGATCGAAGGGTGCATAGGTAGGGGAGGACTACCGAGTGCGATGAGAAGGCTAACCTGTAGCTGTGGGATCTGAGCTCCGGGATGCTTGACCATGCATGTGGTTCCGGGGGATAGAAAGACTAGGACCGCTTCTGCTTCGGTGCGGCTCCAAAAGTCTAGTTCAATAGTTCAACCGAACACTGATTATAGTTCAACCGAGCCTCTTTTTCAACCGAGGAGCGAACTGATTATAGCTGCAGATAGCCGATACCACTATTTGAGTAGTATAGCTAGACCACCGAGATAGCCAACGAGTAGCCTACTTTCTCATAGCTCTTGCTAGAACACTGAGCCTCCTCTACCAACCCTCCTACAGCTGCTGCTAGAACTAAGAGCCTCACTCTTTTAGCTGCCTTAGCCTTAGACCGATCTTATTGCCAACCTTATTCTTTCTTATTATAGCTAGACCTCCTCACAATAAGATAGTCAAGCTGCAGCAATGACTCCGCACACCCTGCTAGCAATGACTTCGCACAGCTGCCTTAGAGCATCCGTTTTGCTAGCAATGACTTCGCACAGCTCTGCCTTAGAAAAGACTCCCTAACACGTTCATCACGTAGAGCTACGTAGCCCACGCGCTCACGGGACTATCTTTCTATCACTAGTACTAGGAAAAGTAGTAGATCTGTTCATGGAACTACTCCTCTGGCTCTATCCATTCGTAAGAACTATTCTCTCCCTCGTACCGCTACCGACTCTCCCCCTACGGCTTCGTACGCTACCAATCATGGAAGTGACTGAAGAGCAGGAAAGTCCAGATATGGATATTGTTGGCCTCTTTAGCTCCCGTAGTGCCCTATATAGTGGGCTCTAAACTAATGAATGAGCTAACTTCACGGGCTAGGTCCGGTCTGAGCCCACCACTCACCGAGTAGTCTGACCTCTGTCTCCCGAGTAGTGCTCCGAAGCCCGGTCGAACGGAGGAAAAGCAATGAGCCTATAATCTATCCCGTCCTTGAACTCTTCTCCCCGGGAGAGAGCCCTACTTGTGGAATCGAACCCTCCCTATGGTCGCCTATGCTGATTAGGATTCGTCTGCCCTACGCCTTGGAGTCTGCGTAGCCTGGTGCCTCTGCTGTCGGGCCTATAGTAGTGTTTCTCTCTTCGTCCCGCTTCTTGACAGATGTGCACGCAGAAAGGACATAAAGTCAAAAAGGCTTACGCCTGACCAGGAGACCTAATCCTCCTCG
>JBAMIE010206370.1:0-10642 GCA_037177295.1 Kaempferia parviflora
ATCCCTCTTTAACATTCCATCAATTTTAATAAATCGGGTTATTAGATCTATACATTAAATTCACATCCATTTAATCCAAACCCCTTTTATATACAATAAAATATTAGATCACTTAATTAGGATTTAATTTCCTTAACGATAATCAGTCGTATGTCTGTGTTAATCAAGTATATACGCACTTTATGAAGATTAAACTTATCCACTTAAACTTAATTAGATTTAGTCCATCCATATAAACTTAATTCTACAAGAGAGAACTATAATGACCAGTAGAGATAAAATAAATATTATCTGAACATAATCCACCATGCAACATTAAAAGTAACTACTAATATAACATGTGCTGGCAAATAGTTAATACAACAGATCAAGGGAATACATAGGACCCACTAGATATAAAATTAACTATATTTGAATATGATTCATTGTGTAGTAGTTAACAGGCACCTGCTGTACAATGTCATTGTCTTATGTTAATTTTGATCATTTGAGGGTGAAGACCTGAATTAAATAAGTATTCAAATATTAAAACAAATAAAGTGGACTCCGTATGACCTATTATTAGATGTAAAATTAATACTATTTGGCAATGATCCACTGTGTAGCAATTACTAATTATTACAGTATGTATGTAGTAGCTACTTACTGGCTGCTATAACAGTGTACGGATGTTAATTTTAATCCATCGAAGGTGAAAAATAAAATAAAGTAAGAATTGAAATGCTAAAACAAATAAGTGAACTCTATAGGACCCAGTAGGTGTAAAATTAAAGTTTTCTGAATGTGATATGCTGTGTAGCAACTACCATGATAAGTCAGTTGTGGTTCAAACCCTAAATCCCCTAAACGCAATTTAGAAATAAAGAATTTGGAGCAACAAAGCAATTTGAAAGTATTTTGGATAGTTCTTGTTTGGTAGGCCATCTATTTGATGATTTCTATAAAACAAGGTGTTCATTTGACTATTCATTTTGAAATGTGTGAGGATAGGTTGGAAGATGCACAAGTGTGGACTATTTTAGGGGAGAATTCATAGTCTAGGTAGGGAACACTTCACCCAATAATAGTTTGTGATTCGAAAAGTCAAAAAATTACCAATCGTAATCGTCACCTAATAATATTCTTATTGAAGTTTTTTTTTTTTTTTTGAACAAGATGCTTTTTGGTTGAATATTGTTTGACAAAACTATGACAAATGAAGTTAAGATTTGAATTTATTTATTAACTAGCGACTGAAATTTCTAAATTTATTCTTCTTCTTATATTATCTTCCGTAGAAAAAAAGTGATAAAATTTACAAGTGGTGTATTGACTTAGACTATGACTTTTAAAAGGCAAAATGGAATACCCATTTTGTGAATATCAAAATTTAGATTTGAATTCTTTTGATAAAGACATGTTTAAATGGTATCTTAGATATTTTTGACAGTGATTGATAATTAGGTTTTGTAATTAAATATCTATTGAATAATTGATTTTCTTGTTCTCACCTTGAATATGTTTTTCTCTTCTTTCCTAATAATCTCCGATGCAATAATGCAACCATAAGATATTTCAGTCACTAATTAGATATTTATGATTTAGAATAAGATATTTTTTTAGTAGGACAATAAATTTAAGAATCCTTATAGTTCTGGATGGATAGCCATAAGTCCCTCCTAATTTGCTCTGATGCTTAATAAAAATTAGATACCTAAATTATATGAATAATTAATAGCTAGATGTCTTCTCTATTAATGTGGAGTGTGGATAGAGAAAGAGTTGGCACCAAAGGCAAAACCTGGGCCAGTTGAAACTACACCTGCTAATTATCAGCATCAGTTGCGTGCTTAAACAATAGAGAGATGATGCAAACGTAATAACTTGTGCTGGTTTAATACGGAGGGACTAAACAAAAGCCTTGTATATCTATTGAAGAAGACACTAATTCGTCACAGTGCGGTGGTAAACAATAAGGATGATTCTCATAAAATGAGATTCAAAGATATTTTATAGAGTTTGAACCACCAATGATACTGGGTGCTATGTTGGATCTATTTGCACTTCCTGTATTTATACGGTGGCTAGTCTGTGAGGTCAAACCGTACACCTCTAAAATTAACTGGACCGAAGAGTTAGATACTCACCCTCTTGTTAATTAAACAATTTCGATTAATAAAATTGAACACTTACAATTGATGCCTTACAAAGAGTTGTTCTTGCTTATCATTTAGCGGATAATTACGATGGATCACCCTTGGATCTCATGAACCAAATATACTATTAACATCTCTCACTCATCCAAGTAAAGCCACAAGGATCATATTAGAACATTCAATTCATACTTAAGGAAAATAAGTTCGTGCGATAACCAAAATACTGAGCAATTAAAGCTAAAAAAGTTGTCACACTTTACATAACCAGTCTTCAAGATATTAGAGACATTAATATCTTATATTTATCCTAGATTAAATAATTTACATTATGAACATATTTAATCCCTTATAATGACTAATATATCAAGAGCATGTTCAATATCTCTAATTATTACAATGATTCATAATAACATTTTTATTACTAAACAAAAATATAATTAGTCGATTAGTGAATGAATGTAAAAGATGCACAAACAATTTTAATCTTTATTTAGCTAGAATCTATTTATTTTAATCAGTTACTTTCTTAATCATGCTTTATAAACTGAATCAATCATAGTCATTAACAGTCACTGATTAGAACTACAAGTAGACAAATGTCATTGAGGGTAAAATCAAGATTATCTTATAATCTCAAAGGTATCATATTAGAGAAGCAGAGATCTATTCTTCTTAACCTTATTGTCGTTATAACACATGTGGTATGAATCACATGTTACAATGTTATATTCTCTATACTAATAAAGAGTGCGTATTTTTCACAAATTTTACATTGTACAAATTTTGATCTAGACATACACAATATCTACTCCTGAATTCAACTTATGAATTTTTATCTAGCTTCCAACGTGTTTAATAAATGGTAGGTACATTTACTCCATTATTATCAACTTACAAATAATCTAATCTTGATACTACTATCACCCTAGGTTATAGATACGTCTTCATTCACAACTTCATTAGATGTACCATAGGCAATGGTTTTACCTCTATTTGTACTTACGCTATAAGAAAATTCTTATTCAATAACACTCAAAAAGACAACAATTTTATGCTAAAACTGTTATTTTTTTACTTTTTTTTTGCAACTGTTTGAACAAAAACCATTGTCTTTGAATGTTTTTTTAATCAAAGATAACAATTTGTGAAAAAATGTTGTCTTTGAGTGATTTTTTAGGTCTACGATAATAGTTTTTAAAAATAGTTGTCTATTTGTACTTTTTTTGGGGCTACAACAATGATTTTTTAAAACTATTGTCTATTTGCATTTTTTGCTATGATAATGGATTTTGAAAACTGTTGTCTATTTGTGCTTTTTTAGGGCTACAACAATGGTTTTAGAAAATCATTGTTCTTTTGCAAAAACTTGATCTCTCTATTCTCTTCTCACGGCACAAGTATATAAGGCGAATTTCATCTCTTTCACGCCAACCTTGTATGTCGCCAACGACCCCTCTTCCTCCACCAAGTCTGACGGCTACACCTCCTTCCTCATAACCGCCGGTCGTTCATCTCCTCTCCACCCCTCTCCTCAAGCCACCACCACATCCCTTGCTCACCATCTCTTCCTCACGCCAACACAAGGAGACACTTGACGCCAAGCTCTTGACGCTACCTTCCATCCATCATTCTTCTCCATTTCTGGCCATCTCTTCTCTTTAGGTTAGAAGAGAGAGATCCAACCACTTCATCTCCACCTCCTCTTCGGGTTAGAAGAGGAGATCCAACCACTTCATCATCCAGTAGCTCTTCATTGTCGCAGGCAGCCCCCTCTCCTCTTTGGGTTAGAAGAGGAGAGTTCTGTTCATCTCCTTCACTTCTAGACAACAACTATTCCCCTGTTCGGGTTACAGGAGGAGGGTAGTCCTCTTCCAGCAATTCTGACATTAGCTCCTCAGCAAGCGCCTACAACCATCATCCACTCGCGAGCTTAGGTCGATCTCCATGTTTGTGGTTTATATTTCTTGTTGGGTTGTTTCTTAAGTGTTGATTGTTCATTTGTGTGTTATGCTCACGTTGAATTGATCTCCCTTGATTAATTTGTACACACTTTGGTTACTTTGATTCATACCTACAATGTGTTCGACATAATTATTGGGGAATGTCTGATGTGATCGCGTGCTAAAACACATTTCCTAAACATGCGCAGCGGAAATAAAAATGATAATAATTCCTAATTATTACATCACATGTACCACATACATACAGGATACATCTTATGCAGACATGGTTGCAATATAAAATTTTTACGAAAAGTAATTTATGCTAAGCATACCTTGAAGGTTCCTTAACGAACCTTTGTAGGGAACGTTTGATAGCTTCCTTCGGAATCAACGAAGAAACGCTCTTGGAGTCGAGCCTCTATTTGTATCCACGCCGAGCTATTTTCAAGATGAATTTCAAAGTCTGAGTTGTGTCTCCACGAAAGGTCTAATTAACCTTGCGTACGAAGATAGAGAGATTCAAGAGATGGATCACGGTTCAATTTGTGTCTGACGGCCGAAGCAATCCGACGGCACAAATCGAGATGAACGACAATAACTATTTGCTATTATTCAGAGTCAAAAACCTCGTTGTTCTGAGTGCGAGTTGCTATCT
Organism: Kaempferia parviflora; assembly: GCA_037177295.1. Taxonomy (NCBI): domain Eukaryota; kingdom Viridiplantae; phylum Streptophyta; class Magnoliopsida; order Zingiberales; family Zingiberaceae; genus Kaempferia; species Kaempferia parviflora. The sequence continues at coordinate 4,734 of JBAMIE010206370.1, forward strand.
GTAGGATAGAGAAAGAGCGATAGAGAGAGGAGTGAATGTCACAATGAAAAAAAATCTTTCGGATTTAAACAAGGTACATAGCGGAAGTGTAAAAGATCACAACAATAACATAATTATTTTTATTTGCTTCGGAGTCTTGTAACGGCTCCTACTGCAAGGCTCACGATCCCTGATCGTTTACTTTGGGCAATCCACTAGTAATTCAAAAGTTTATAAATTGAGGATGAATGAATTGAAATTTAAGTACAGAAAAATAAACTAATAAATTATACCGACGATTTCAGAGAAGTAGAATCTTTCGTTCGGTCATCGGAGCAGCTTCACAGGGTCTTCGAGTTGGCGTAGAAGCGACACATAGTAGAAGAGTTGTATTGAATTGTTGTGTCTCAAAAGCTGGCCGAACAACCCTTAGAAAGAGTGTTGAGGGCGACTTCCAAGCCTTGGAGGGCGCCTAGAGCTCGATGTGGATCAGCGCCGAAGAAGTCCGCGCTTTATCTGCACGAGGGTGCCCTAAGCCTCCGAGGGCGCCTTCGAAGACACCACGTGGCAGCTAGTGGAAAAACTTTATCCAATGATGTTATCCGCGAGGAGGCGCCTTCGGTGCTCCGAGGCGCTGTCCCACCTGCATGGAGGTGCATTCTGTCACTGGAGGCGACGTCCCGCCTTTCTGCGCTAGGCCTTGGGGCAAAGGCACCCGAGCCGCCTCCCTAACCCTGGAGGCACCTTGGACACTATTGTTCCGAGGTCTTTGTTATGTTTTGCCTTCCTGAAAAAAAAGTTAGTCTCAAAAAATAAATATTCCTGCAAAACCAAGTAAGGACATAGAATAATATGAGAAATAAAATATTAACAGTCAGTGCTGTCTTGGTCCTGACTTTCAGGTTTCACCAGAAACCCTAGGTCGGACCGACGCCTATGTTCCCTCTCCAGGGAACGTGTCCTCACCTACTCCACTCAGGAGAAATTACCTTTTTCCAACCGGTACCTCCGGTTGAACTTTTGCTCGGCCTCTGAAGACTCAGAACTCGACGACGTTCAATCATCGACCCGTCTCGACTCCTGTCCACTGTCCTTGCTAGGCAAAGTATTTTGCTCGATCCTCTGGACCAAGACTTCATGCTCGGTGTCACTCGCTAAGACTTCGTTGATCGATCCTTGACCAGGACTTCATGCTCAACTCCGCAGGTCATGACTTCCTGTCTAGATTACCTAGGACTTTACTACACACTCAGCAAATCATATCAGTCCGCAAAACAAGCTTAACTTTGACCCTTTTACCATTATCAAAACAAGGTTGGATTTTGGTGCTTCCGACACCGACAATCTCCCCTTTTTGATTATGACAACCTTAGTTCAAAGTTAAGCAAAAATTAATTATTTCAAACGAAATAGGGAAAATGGATAATCATTTTTTAAAGTCTCCCCTTTAACTATTTACTCTCCCTCTTAACCAATTATCATTTGTATTTTAAGGAAGGAGATGAAAATTTTTCAAAAATAAACTTTAGTCAATTTAAAAATTAATTTTGTTTGAAAGTCAACTTTTTAAACTAAGTAAAAGATTGGGTTGACTTCAGAGTTAAAGTTCATGAATAATTTGGAAGTCCAAGTTAACTTAAAAAAATAGCTAAGTTAAAAGCTCAAGTTAACTTTAAAAAGTAAAGCAGATAACTTAACTTTATAAAATCAATTGTCAAAATAGATTTAAGTTAATTTTAGAAAAATTGATTTGAAAATTTTCAAACAAAATTTTAGCTTTGAAACTTTGAAAATTTCAACCTGCATTATAATTTTGAAACAACCATTTAAAACACAAAACACTTATCTTTTCAAAAATCAATTTTAACTTAAAAAAAATTGTTAACTTAAAAAAAAATCCTTTGAACTACTCTCTCCCCCTTTGCCATATATCAAAAATAAAATATGAGGAAAAAGGAAAAAAGAAGGTATCAGAGCAATAGAGTCTAAGTGAATGATTTAACTTGAATCTAAGCACCCCAAGCATGAATAAGAGTGAAAGTAAATAACCAATATTTTCAAAGAATTTTAAGTATACAAAATTCAAGTTCTTAGGCACTTGTCTAACCCTTTTTATTACTTACTAACTGTTATAAATAGTAGCTTTCACTTAGGCTAGTCAAGTCAAGTGTAACGTTTAAATTAGCTAAAATAAGCAAGGTTACTTGACCTGATTAATCTTAAAGTGCATTTATACCGCCCCGAACTTATGCTGATGCACTGATTTTGAAGTATCTTAAGTCTAGGGCCTAGTCCTAAGCATCTCAACCTAGTCTAAGTTGTCAATCAAATTAGCCAAAAAGATTAAAAGAAATTTTTGAAAAAGTTTAAGTAAAATTTTGAAGAAGATTAAATTTTTGAAAAAGTAAAAAAAAAACTTAAAAATTTTGAAAAAGATTAAAAAGATTTTTTTTTAAAAAAAAAAATCAAAAAAAATTAAGAGAAAAATTTTGAAAAAGTTAAAAGAAATTTTAAGAAGAAATTTCAAAATAGAATTTAAGAGAAATATTTTGAAAAAGTAAAAAATAATTTGAAAGAGTTTAAAAGAAATTTTGAAAGAGTTTAAGTGAAAAGATTTTGAAAATTATTTTTGAAAAAGTTTAAGTGAAATTTGAATTTTTTTTGAAAAAGTAAAGAAAAATTTGAAAAAGAAATTTTCAAAAAGTTAAGAAAATTTTGAAAAAGATTAAAAGAAATTGTTGAAAAAGTTTAAGTTGATTAAGGTTTAATTTTGAGTTTTATTAATGTTGATTAGGTTTGATTTATGTTGAATTAAGTTTAATCAAGTTTAATTAAATTTTAATTGAGTTTAAGTTTATTTAAATTTTTAGGGTTTGATTTGGGTTTGATTAAAGTTTAATTAATGTTGATTACATTTTAATTAAGGTTTGAGTTTGATTAAATTAGTTAGGTTTAAATTTGATTAAATATTGGTTTATTTTGATTTAAGTTTAATTAGGGTTAATTAAAGTTACGTTTGATTTATTTTGATTTTAAGGGTTTGATTTGGGTTTAATTGAGTTTGAGTTGGACTAACTTTATCAATCCAAACCATCTCACCCATTTTTAAGTCACCAAACAGAGGATCTTAATTGTTTTGTGAAATTGTTTTAATTTTATTTGAATTTTTTAGATGAAATCTAAGATTTGATTGAACTTGAGTTAGATTTAGATTTAAGAATTAGTAATTTAAAAGTATATTTTAATATTTGTTTCCTGGTTTTGGCGAGGCACAGCGGCCTTCTTTGGCCTAAGCCTTTTTAGAACAACAACCCTTTCCTAGACAAAGACGCATAAAGAAATAATATTTTTAAATTCCTTGTTTAGAAATCTTGGTCTAACTAGTTGAGGATGTGGCGATGTAGCTTCGGCTAGTTTCATTGAGCTAAGAAGACTAAATAAGAGACACCTTCCCCTACCTGGCTTCCTAGACAGCTTTCCTAATGTACTATCATCTCGCCCCGCCCCAATACTAAGTTGTGCAAGTTTCAATCAGATCTAGTCCTTAACTAACCATTTCTATTTTAAGCATGATAGTTTGTAGAAAGTAAATAAACAATCATCAAGCAAGGTATACAAGAAAAAAAATTCTATCTTAGTAAGTGAATGGTCTTTCTATTGGCTCCCCATGGATGATAAGATCTATCTAGGTAATGGATCTGGTCCTTGGGGATCCAATAGTGGTTTGGTCCAGATTGATTTGTCAAGCTTAGTTAGGGGACCAATGCTTGGACTCGGGTATTAGTACGATTTATCACAGAATAGTAAGATCTAAATCACGAACTGGATTTCAATCCAATTCTGAATCGATTTAGAACAGTCTTCTATTTTCCATGAATCATATCAAGATTCTTGGACCCCAGAGTGAACCGTTCTAAGTCTGTTCTAAGTTCTTTGATTTGAGTTTTCGGGAGGAATTCTCTTCCTCGAGCTTTTGGACTTGTGTTGAGGTTCCTTCCTGAATTGACTCAGTTAGAGGACTTGAGCTAGTCTTTTCCTTAAGGAGTTTTACCTCCTCTCGGAGAGACCTGACCCGGTCGTTAGACTTAGTCAGTTTGCGAGAAAGACAGGAAATAAAATCATACAATTCATTTTTAGAAAAACCCGTTACCTTTAGTCGGCCCATTTCCGATAGTGATACGGTTCCATTGTCGTGCTCCGTGTCTTCTTCTGGTTCGAAGTCAGTGTCGAATTCGTCTTGAGCCGTTAGTACTAGAAGGTTGGAGTTTGCTGGTTCTTCTTTGTCTGATTCCGAGGAGGATTCGTCCCATGTCGCTTTTAGCGCTTTCTTCCTTTTTTGCTTTTTGTCTTCTTTGGGGCACTCTGACTTGAAGTGTCCCTTCTTTCCACACCCTTAATAGGTGATGTCTGCCTTATTCTTCTGGCTTGTACTTGGTTCAGTTGGATCATCCTTTGACTTCCCGTCTTCTTTTTCTTTTGAGCCTTCTGCGCTCTGAACATCTTTCGGACGATGTTCACGAGTTCAGCTAACTCTTCTTCTTCAGATTCTGAATTAGAATCAGGTTCAGGCGTCTTTTTCTTAGATTTACCAGCAAACAAAGCTATACCTTTCTCTGTAAGTGAAATGTTAGTCTGTAGTTATCCCCCATTGATGCCCACAGGGAGTTCCTAGGGAAGGAGTTTAGTGCATACCTTATAAGATCACGATTTTCGATCTTATGCCTGATAATGTAAAGTGCGTTCATTAGCTCCTGGATGCGGGTGTGCAATTGGGTGGCAATTTCTCCATCCTGCATTTTCAAATTATATAGTTTATTTAGTAATAAATCACGCCTGCTTACTTTGGTGTCTGACATTCCCTTCCTAAAGCTCTATCAGCTTACTCCAAAGTTCTTTTACATTGTTGAAGGGACCGACACGGTTGAGTTCCTCCTTTGTGAGTCCACACTAGAGGGTTTGTGTTACCTTGGCATCAGCTTTAATTTGTTTCTTTGTAGCATCATCCCACTTCTCGTAGCTCAGCATTTCTTCCTTCGGAATGTTGAGGTCGGTTTAAATGATTATTCACATGTCCATATGAGTCTTCAGGTGAACTTCCATCTGCTCTTCCAATATCCGAAATCTTCTCTGGAGAATAGAGGGGGTGAGCAGTATTGTACCCTTCTTGCAAAGCCATAGGGATAGAGGGGAAGAAAATATCACAATCTCACAAAAATAGAAACAGACAGAATGTACGAAGACTTGGTCTTGGATTAATAGTGCGGGAAGAATAAATAAAAATAAAAAAACTCGATCGATAAAAATCAGAAAAAGGCAAGAATACCATTTCTGATTCCACGATGAAACCAGAATTGAACAAACCCCTCTCTGATAATAATTGTAGGATCGAGAAAGGGCGATAGAAGGGAGGGGGGGGGGTGAATATCACAACAAAAAACTCTTTCAGATTTAAACAAAGTACGTAGCAGAAGTGTAAAAGATCACAACAATAGCACAATTGTTTTTACTTGCTTTGGAGTCTTATAACGGCTCCTACTACAAGGGCCAGAATCCTTGATCGTTTACTTTGGGAAATCCACCAGTAATTCGAAAGTTTACAATTTGAGTACAAATGAATTGAAATTTAAGTACAGAAAAGTAAACTACTAAATTATACTAACGATTTAGAGGAGTAGAATCTTTCGTTCGGTCGTCGGAGCAGCTTCGCAGAGTCTTTGAGTTGGCGTAGAAGTGGCACACAACAGAAGAGTTGTATTGAATTATTGTATCTCAAAAGTTGGCCGAACAACCCTTATAAGGGTGCCTTTCAAGCCTTGGAGGGTACCTCCAGCTCAATGTGGATCAATGTCGAAGAAGTCCGCGCTTATTTTTGCGCGAGGGTGCCCTAAGCCTCCAAGGGCACCTTCGAAGCTACCACGTGGCAGCTAGCG
>JBAMIE010206381.1:0-10640 GCA_037177295.1 Kaempferia parviflora
AGCCAACAGCCATGCAAAACCCCTCGGTATTTGCTTTTGGGTGCCCTCAAGGCTCTCTGACTTAGGTCTCAAGAGAGCAGCACTGACCTCTATTTGAGGGGCCCTGTAGTTAAAAAGGAAATCATACCAATTGAATTAACCTATATTATCAAGATCATTTACACAATTATACAGCGATAGTGCTGGTAATTTAGATGCACTATTAGTAACAGAAAAAAATACAAAATGAAAAATATAAGATGTAGTATCTAATTCTTTAATTTTCCTTAGCTTTTTCTCAATATCCTTCTTTAAACATTAATTATCTTAAAAATATTGAATATATTTAAAACATTAATTTAATGACTCCAACAACCTCATACGATCGACCCTACTACTATCTAGGAAGCTATAATTGGTCAATACAGGGAGAGCTTTTTTTCTTCGACTTTGTCAAGATTCAAACTTCTTGCCCTATAATAAAAATTCTACTCCGTACTAGCCAACTCAACCTTGCAAATATATCAAGAACCTATAAAGGGGAGTTCTATTTATAAGCACTACCTTTTGCTCACTTGCTTTTATTAATGCTATAAACAATTTAAATATCGGGGTGGGGAGAGGGCGGAATACTTTGCAATTAATTTTTTTTTTATCCACACAAGACAATTATATATTTTTTTCAACTTTTTACCAAACCATGTAGGTAAGTTTTTAAAATTACTAAATCACGTATGTTAGTTTCAAAATTACTAAATCATGTGCCCATTTTCCGTTTTACCCTATCAGTCGACTGATTCACTCTGTGCTGAAATGTCAAAATTTTGAGTAATTCAGTCAACTGATTTATTTATTTTTAATCAAAATCAATTTTAGATAAAATAAGTTGATCGACCAAATGAACTCAGATTGATAAGAAACTAGTTCATATGTGTTTGGTTGGTTCTTTTGCTTATATCCATACCCTCAAACGTCAATTTGACCTAATATATTAAGAGCAATAATTTTTTAAATACGAATGTGTTGAAAAAATTCAATTTATGTTCAAAAAATTATTGCTTTAAATATATTGGGTCAAATTGACTTTTGAGAGTATGAATATAATTAAGAGAAGTAGACAAATACATATAAACTAGTTTTATGTCAATCCGAAGTCATTTGGTCCATCAGCTAGTTTTGTCCAAAACCAACTAATGGACCAAATGACCTTGGATTGACACAAAACTAGTTCCTATGTTTTCGTCTACCTCTCCTAATTATAGTCATACCCTTATCGACTCAATATATTAAGAGCAATGATATTTTGAACATGCATTGAATTTTTCAAATGCATTCGTGTTTAAAAAATTTTTTCTCTCAATATATTGGTCAAATAGACCTTTAAGGGCATGCATATAATTCGGAGGGATAGACAAACACATAGGAACTAGTTCTCCTGAATATATTCATGTTTTTAAACGTAGTTCTCCTGAATATATTCATGCTTTTAAACGTCAATTTGACCTAATATATTAAGAGCAATATTTTTTTGAAAATAAATTTAATTTTTCAAATACATTCATGTTCAAAAAAATCACAGCTCTTATTATATTGAGTCAAATTGACGTTTGAGGGCATGAATATAATCAGGAGAACTAGACGAACACATATGAACTAGTTTCATATCAATCTGATATTATTGGGTTCATCAACCAATTTTGCCTAAAATCAATTTTGATAATAAAAAAAAAAGTAAATTAGTCAACTAATTTATTCAAAATTTTGACATTTTAGCACAGAGCCAAATGGATTAATCATAAAAATCAGTCGACTGATAGGGGTAAGATAAAAAAAATTGATAAGTGATTTAGTAATTTTGAAACTACGCTACACGATTTGATAATTTCGAAAACTTACCTATATGTTTCGATATAGTCAAAATTTGCACGGTCATGTATCACCTCAATCTAAAATACATGAAGCTAGTCAGAGTTGCAAAACAAATGTTACAGTAAGTCATCATTTAGAAGTTTAGATATTATTGTTATATTAATTTTGAACAAAACTACTACAACATGGAACATTTTTAACCAAAACTAGTCCCCACGAAAGGGCTGATGGCTAGTGTATGAGGTGTTACTATCAATTTTTAACCAAAACTAATACAAGGTTGGGTATTAGAGATATATTTCAAAATATTGAATGAGACAAAACTAATCTGGTGCCAAATACAATCTCATCTTAGAACTCTTTAGAGTCCAAAGAGTAAATGTAATGTTTAAAACTTACCTTAAGTAGAAAATCAAGATGTACAAACCCAAAACTGTAAACACTTGAATCCTCAGTGAGAGCTTTGACTATCAATATACCAATTTTGGAGTTAACAAACCCTAATACACCTAAGGACAATTTAAAATCCCAAGCCCTAGACGAGTAGATAGATAACCAAACTTTAGAAGTTTTCACAAGAAACCAACAAAAGTCCACTAAGTGAGACCACAACTTACTGTAGATGATCAATGAAAAAAGTGAGCTAAACTGAAGCAATTTTGAAAGGATACAATGAACATGACCTAATCTAAACTATTAACTTTTGTAGGTCAAATGATATATCTAGTTAGGTATCAGGTTGACGGTTTAGCTTCCTACAGTTAGACCAGCTAGACAAGAGGAATATTTCACCTGCACACAATGTTCACCTGCACACAATGTTCCTTTTACAAGATCTGCCTCGTTCAGTGAAAGTTAATACCAGCTTGGAAATTGACTTAACTAGAACAAGCTATACATAAAATAAAGAAAACAGTTTGCATTACATGTTCTGTAAATGCTGCCATGCATAGTTCGATATGACACATACACTAACACTTTAAATTGATTTTATTGAACAATTGCTTAAAATTGCAATTTCAAGTCTTCACGTTTCCAATTATCCAAGAAAATTAGTAAACAACACGTCACCACTGATAGATACAGCCATCGGATAACATTTTACATCCACTGGCTCCAGTTTCATTACAATCTCAACCCTCCGGGAGAAATGAATTGACTTCTGAACTAATGCTAATCCAAATGGGAGTAAATGAACTCCCGATAGTGGAAACTTGACATTCTTTCACAATTTTTTATGAACTATACATTGCATTGGATAAAGGACCAAAATTTCCCAGCATTCTTTAAGAACATGAAGAGAAAACAGAAGGCGCTATATTCCTTGGATGGAAGGGGAGAAAAAAATTTGAAGACTCATAAACCAGGAGGGAAATTGTTGATTTGTCCTTGTTCCAATATCTCTTTATTGTTAACTTTGTAAACAGTCCTTATACGCATGGCCAAGGATTTCTGAAATGACATAACAAGAATTTAGCCATAGTGCATAAAATCATGATACCTTCATAAGAAGATAAAAAAGAATGTACATAGCAAAACTCAGGGCTATAAGAAGGATGTGGAATTATCATACGAATAATACAAACTTTCCTAACAAAGTCAAAGTCTCATCATGATTGTGAAGTGCGACTAAGATGCTACCAAGAATTGTGTGTGGGAAGGGTTAAGTAAAGATAATTGTCAGTAGTTACTTCGAATAAGAAGCAATATGTATTCAGCAATTTGACAGTGTGAGCCAAATCCGTGTGCCTTAGTCAACAATTTCACAGATTTGATGTGACACTTTGACATTTTGCTCAGTTGACGATCCCTTGGGTTTTAATTTCATACAGTAGCTAATAGTAAAATTTTAAGAAAACAAGACAAATTAAAAATTAGACCATGATCCAGTTTATCTTAATAGGCCAGCTTAGAAGGATTTACTTTTATTGCTTCAGTATCCATCAAGAACTCAATTTCTGTTAAGTTGAAGAGTTGTCTTCAAGGAACAAAGCATTTGCTTCATTGTCATCTCCTTTCATCTATTCCAACAAATAAGGAAGCAATAAAAGTTACATGGGAAAAAAAAAAAAAAAAACTGTATGCATGTCAACCTTGATTTTGATATGCTGAAATGATAGTTTCCAAAATGAGAGTGTCAACATTCAGGTAGTGCTCAAAATGAGCGATGGAATCAAACAAACCAAGTGTGACTTAGTGAAAGTCAAAAAGAAAATATAGAAGCTCGAATGCACTCTTAGAAAGGTAACAAATTCTTTATATTAAAAATTGAACTAGGATTACCAAGACTTGTTTGGTATAATGGCAAGTGAATTAGATCTAAAGGAATTGCCTCTAAAGCGAGGTTTAATATTGTTGTTCCCACTCTATGAGTAAATGTCACTTCCAATGTGGTGAGCCTCATAAAGGAAAAAAAAATTGTTCTAGGGTTATGACCAAAATAGTTATAAAAAATGGATTGGGGCATGGTTTAAAAGTTCGTACCGTGCGGGCCAAAATGAGTAGAATTTGTCATTTTGCCCGTTGCCCGACACCATGGGATCACGGCGATCCAACATTTTTTAAATTATTTTTTATTTTTTGTATTTTTTGTATTTTGGTTAAATTTTTAATTTTAATTAATATATTTTAATTTAAAAAATATTGAAACGAAGAATGAAGTCATGGTTTAAAAAATATATTTTAATTAATATATTTTGGTTAAATTAAGAGTGATATAAGATTAGGCAAGTGAAAGTCTAGGTGAGTTAAGATTGACTGTCACTAGGCAAAGGATGAAGTCCTGAAGGCTAGACTTCTAGCGGTGAAAGTCCTAATAGGTCAAGATTGATTCATATTAGGCAAATGAAGAAGTCAAAAGACAAGCTTTAGGTATTGGAAGTCTGGGTAAGTTGAGGTTGACTTATACTAGGCATATGAGGAAGTTCAGAAGACAAAGGGTCTTTTCGCATGACAATAACTCAACCTTAGAGTGGTTAGAGTCATGGTCTCAGTCATTGATACTTGAGTTGACTAGGTAATTGACTTAGATTGGAATGAAATTGAATAAAATGTTTTTGTTTGGTAATCGGTTGGCTGCTTAGACAACTGAGGAATGACCATGAGTAAGATTAGTCAACTAATGTTATAGATAGAAAACAAGAAAGAATTATTGATCGGATAAGGTTGTAGTGCAACAATCACATGTTTAAAGGTTATAATGTTCCAATCAACTAATAGTGAATTTCAATCGACTTCAAGTAGTCATTGGCAAAGTCAGGCTGACACAATCAAAAGAAACAGTTTACTGATGGTGCCAATTGATCCCTAGATTTCATAAAGCAACAAGTGCTATATAAAGTGGGAATTGCTTGGAGATTTTGGCACCGGTTCTTAAGCCAACGTTGTTGCATTCCTAAGCCTATTTTAGTCTATAAAGTGAAAGAAAGCAAAGCCAAAGCAAAAAGTGTAATATTTATTTATATTTTACATTGTGCATTCATTAAGATTATAGACAAACATGAGAAAGAAAAGTAATTGTGCAACTGGATTTTTTTTTTAATTTTCCAACCCTCTAATTTTTCTAGCAACTAGTAAACTTGAAAATGAAATAACCTCACCAAGCACCCATAATCATTGCAGCTAAGCAAACATAAAACCAAGGTTCAAATCGAAATTTCAATCTTTGACGGGAATATCATGTATTTGGTACTATGCCAATGTGCTGACATATGATCCTAGTGATAAATTAAAGGTGGAAAGAGATAAAATAGAAAAGGAAGATATTTAAGAAAAAGAAGATATTTATATACCTCAAAATACACATTCTAGTAATCGGCATAGGCAACCTAGGAGAGATTCTGTGTCAATTAATATTGAGTTTTTTAATTTACTAAAATGATATATTTTTATTTTTCCACTCAACACATAAGAAAAATAGTATGGGATTTCAAACGATACATAAAACTGTTTTAGAAGATTAATCCAACTAAATAAAAAATATAGCCAAGGATAGTCAAGTAGTAAGAAAGTCCCAACCAGGAACTCACATACCTGTCCATGCTGACCATTAGTAACAGTTATAGTTTGTGTAACCGCCCCATTTCCATTAGAAGGAAGGTGATTACTGCTGGCTGGATCTAAATGTAACTTGACAAACTGTAGAATGCAATACTATTAGCTGTCATGACAGTAGCAGATTGAACCACAGATGGATAGTAAAATCTGAGTTATGAAACACAAGGCTATGATGCCCAATGATCATTAATCAGCCTACTGGAAAATATTCAATCAAGACAAGCAAGTAGACCAGTGCACCCGAACATGGAAAATATATCTAACTGTACAAATGCATAGCAACAAACACATATAGGGATATCTAAACATCATTTCCAAGATAGAACAATGATTACTAGATCTTAGTCTAGCAGCAGGGTTATGGCCTAACAATTTCAAGAAACAACATTTAAGTGATACAAGTATTGTGTTTGTTGTTGAATTAGCACGACTAACAAGACATATCTAATCAATTAAATTCAGAAAATAAACAGACAATATGTAAAGAAAAAACATTAAGTTAATCATATATTGGTTTACCTTTGGAACAGCTGCTTGAAAAACAAAATCTGTATAGGCATCAAATGACAAATTAATAAATGTAGCAAGGATCTGAGTAACTTGTGGTTTATCAGGCTGCTTCGTGAAGCTGAATGTAATCTTCAGGGTACTGCTTTGAAAAGCAGTGATAGAGGGATAAACTGGACTATGAACTTCTGTTTAAGAAAAAAGATGTCATCACAATTCCCATTTCAGTGTAAAAAGACTAATCAACAACCAAATTTACCAGGCAGATATCCATTTGATGTTAATCCATCCAACAAATCTACTACATGAACACTAGTAGAAGCCGGTTTGGTTATCAGTGACAATCCTAAGAGAATGCAGAAAAGAAGATTAAAATCTAGCAAGAATACAAGGACAAATAAAATTGCTATATTTGAGCTTTAATAAATTGTTACCTTTATTGGAGGAACCAATTTCAGGTGAAGTATTACTTTGAACAGGTGGTGTTCCAATAGACAAAAGATCCATAAGAATATCTGTACCACTTGCTGTAGCAATGCCTTGTGTACAAGAAAAAAAATTCAATCAATATATAAGTTCATAAGAATCAGAGTTTAATGCACACAAGATTGGGAGCACGTAACATTCAATTACCATATAACTGCACTACCCAAATACTATTGAACAAAAGCAAACTATTGTTCAAGGGGTATATTTCTCATTACTTAATTGTATATATAATACATGATTGCAATCATATCATCTACGCCTTTGAAAGCATGCCAATCAGAATATTAGTCATCCATCAATACAAAGTAGACAGAAATATGATAAGCACAGTTGCAATATAGTTTCTCATTTCTAAATCTTGTGTACTGGATGTGACTTGTGATAAAGGTTTAATGATCATAAATAGCCATTCAGATGCAATGATCTTTGTGAAACACGTCAACAAACAAAATTTGGTTGGTAATAATTAGCAGTAGTTCAAATTATGTAACTTGGATTGTCAGTCCTCCACTAAAAGCATTCTTTGTTTTGATTAGTAAGTGTAAATTGAGCTATCAATATTTATTAGAGATAAAAATGAGCAGTATTTATGCATGAATAATTCACAACTAAAAAGTGAACTAGTTAACATAACCATGGTTTAAAAATTTGTACCAGTGGCAAGAGGAGTCTATGCCTGGATGAACTCAACAGCATTGTTCATGAGAACGCACCAAGTTGTACCACCACAAAACAAAGTACAAACAATAATAAAAGTGCAAGAGGGTGTTCCACGTAAACAATAAAATGAAAAAAAGAAAATATGGACTGCCAAACATGGAAATGAATACAGCTCTCTTGATTTATCTCTAGCACCTGAATCCTTTCACAAACAGTTACATTCTTGTCATACCATGTTACTGCAAGTCTAGACCAACCCAAAAGATTAACCAGTTAGCTAGGTTTCTTCCTTTTACCCCATTAAGTTATGTATCATCTCCATCTTTATAAAGAACCTTACTACCTCTTTAGGTACTTGGCTTGCATCTTGTTTACAAAAGCCAAAAGCGCAAAACTTGTAGGCTTGGAATCATGAGCTAGTTCAAACCATGTTACCACAAGCTAAAGGTACACTAACACAACTAACCAGTAGGATAGGTGTCACCCATTAGGGCATGTTTCACCTCTGATCAATCAACCTCATTCTTACCTCTTTAGGCACCTGGCATAAATCCCATTCTCATTAGCCCATGATACTTAATGTAAGCCTAAAACAATGACCTAGTTCATTCTTGATCTCATCACCCACTCCTGTGCCACCCAGCCCATCCCGTCCAATGTAAGGGACCTGTTTTGGTACCCTTTTTAACAAAACCAGCATGACAAGTCCAATGCATGTATCCTACATTCCTACTGAGATAAAGATCATAAGCACCTAGCTTTCCTATTCGGAAAATCACCTCATGAAAAGATTTTTCATGGTCAGAATAAAAATTATCAAATGGCCTTCCTGGCTACATTAAATATTTTTATTTGGTTCTCAACAATATTAGGAAACATTAACTATAGCACACATTCTTTTTCTTTGAATATAAAGTTCACCTCTAAAGCTAGTTTCCTGCAAAAGAAGCTAGATTTTTGTTCGGTGACAATATGAACTGACCAAAAAAAACTTTAACGCGTGTAGGAAAATTAGAATAAATTTGTCCAACCAAATGCAAACAGAAACTTTTCCTAAACTTTATACGTGTTTATTATTTAGTGGAACAGAGAGTTGAAACCTGAGGATGAGTTTGTCAAATCCATGCCCAACAAATCATGCAGAAAATCATTAGAGGTTGGAGCAGAAACAGGAGTATCATCAGAACTCAAATCAAGTAAATCAACCAATGGCGCAGCAGCTGGTTTTGCAAAACCATTTGGAAGCTTAAGTGAAGTTCCAGAAGGTGGTTGTTGACTAGATTTTTCAGTTGCAGTACTAGCTTGTGAAGACCCAGCTCTCTTAACAATAACAGTTGACTCGTCCAAAACAGGCATTCGCTCAACCAAAGAAGATCTGCAGATTCACAATAACTTTTGTAATCATAGATTATAATAACAAAAAGTCTCACTATATTATTATTCTGAAATGATAGTTAGTAAATTAATTGCTTACTTTATGTTTTGATGTCTCTGTATTATGGAGTTGAATTCAATTGCTCTTTGTTGCAATTCAAGCACAAAACTTCCTTTGTAAGCAGTTATAATCTCCTTAACCCTCCTGGATAATTAATGAAGAACAAATATATTGACAGGAATTCCATAGAAGAATAGGTAAAATGAGAGGCCAAGAGAAAAAACAATCCTAGGAGATGTACAATCTAGAAAACAACCAATTGGTGTATTAGATTTCCAGCTTATACAGAATTTTAAAGGCATGTAGCAAAAAAACAGTGAAGAAATATTATACAAGTTTAATGACATTCTTAACTCTTAAAGCTAGGATAATCATGGTTTAAATTTTGAGCTATGTCAGAGTTTCGATTTATGACCAGAACGATACAGTTTCCGTATTGTGCCGTACCAATATGGTAATCAATATTTTTTTTAAAAAAAATATTGATTAGTATAAATATTTACTACTAGCTTAAAATAATATTTTAAAAATTAAGATTGATTAAAAGTCAAGTTAGGATTAACTAAAGTCTAGATGTAAAGATTAGGACCAAATAGGTTTAAATTTAATTTAATTTAATTTATTTTAATTACTTTAAGGAGGAAATAAGAAAAAAATAAAAAAGATATATTTTTCTAATATGAAAGGAATAAAAAAATAAATTAAAATATGAAGAAGAAGAGAAAGAATTAAGAGAGGAAAGAATTAAAAATTTATAAGAAATTAACATTAAAAAAATAAAAATTGAAAAAAAGTCAACGGCCACGGAGTGTTGCACAAGATCTCGCCGGATAGTGCCAGTGTCGGTGTCATGCGGGGCCTTGTAGAGTCTTTTTTGGTGTCCAAGTCTATGTGGTCGACTAGCAGAACGATAAATTATACCCATGCCGCCTAGTACGACATGAGATTTTGAACTATGAGAATAATATCATAAAATTTCCCTATTGACTAGTTAGGAGCCTCTATGCTAGGGTGCTAACAAATATCATGTCTTATGTTATAAATCTACAGGCCTAAATGTAAATATCATATAACACTAGAGACGTACTTGTAATTTTACATTGGTAAATAATATACATAGGTAGATAGGGGCTAAGTAATTAACTCTAACCAATTTCCATTAAAGGTGTCATTCAGATATGATTTTGGTATTTTTATAAATATAAAATATATTAATTAAAAATTAAAAAATATTAAAATACAAAATATTTTTTAAAAAAAGAAAAAAAAATCGGAATAGTATATAACTAAATAAATAAAAATTATTATATATTTGTAAAAATAAAATAAATAAAAAATATAAGATTGTTTTATTAGGCTTTGATTATGTCTATTTAAATTATCCTATTACGGCTAAGAGTTGATTGAAATTATTAACATAGGTTAAAATTAACCTAAGGTTTCTCTTTCTACAACGTACCCACCGCCCAGAGCAACCCGTGGAGTTGGTCATGGCAACCTCTGAGAATCGGGGGCGTCATGATCACAACGGCTACGCGACCTTGCGGCGGCGGCACGTAATGCCGGTGTCGAGCGATGGGGCTAAATGATAAATTTCGCTCATTTCATCCCACACGAAACAAAATATTAAATCATGTCCATAACT
>JBAMIE010206392.1:0-10638 GCA_037177295.1 Kaempferia parviflora
AGTGGATTGCCCAAAGTAAACGGTCAACCGTGGGCCTTGCAGTAGGAGCCGTTACAAGACTCCGAAGCAAGTAAAAATCATTGTGTCATTTTTCTTTTTCTATTTTCTTTACTTCCGGTGCGTACTCGATCTTTTTTAAAATCTAAAATTTTTATATCGCGATATTCACCCCCCCTCTATCGCTCGAACTCGATCCAACACTTTCTTTATCATGGGAGGAGTACACTCTTCTGGTTCATGGGTTTTACCATTTTCATTTGGTGGTGTATAACCTCTTGAAATTGAGATCCATAGGTCGATGTCAGACTTTAAGTAGCATTTCATCCTCTTTTTCCAATAACTGAAGTTTTCTCCATTGAACAATGGAGGTCAGACGGTGTTGTATCCTTCTAGGTACGAGTTCGACATCCTTGCAAAGATAATCAGAAAGAATTTTCAAGACTCTCGTCTTGGAATTAGTAGTTTGGGAAGAGAAAATTAAAAAAGAATGTAACTAAGATTAATAGAAAACCTTTTTTAAAGGAAAAGAAAAGATTTTTAAAAGTGCTCAAAAAACGGTTAAGTTATTTCAGAGCGACCAGACCCTGAAACCAATTGAAGAATCAGTATAGTGATAGAAGGAGGGATGAATATTGCTCGTAAAAATCTTTTCGTAGTTAGAGTCGCAGTGGAAATAAGATAAAACAACACAACACAAAAACTCTGTTCGGTTACTTCGTTCGGAGCCTGAGTCGACTCCTATTCGAAGGCTCGCGATCCTTGACCGCACTGATGGGTAATCTAATATGTCGCAAGAATGGGTACAAGTACAGAGTTTTAATACAAATGCAAGCTTAACTAAAATATACCGACTTTGCAGACTCGCTCAAGTCGGAGAAGATTCGGTGTCGTAGCTTGCGCAGATGTAGTAGTGGAAGATCGGCCGAGCTTAGAGTTTCGGTAAAGACTTAACGCAGAAGAGTTTCTCTGATGCTCTGATCTCGAGGTTCTTTTATAGGCTTCGTTCGGTCGACTGAAAAAGTCGTTCAGTCGACTGAACCTATCAGTAGATCGAACCTTCTATCGGTCAACTGATCCTTGCCATTTTCCTTTTTCTTCGAGATCCAATCTTCGTAATTAGTTTTTGGTCTACTGAACCTCTTGTTCAGTCAACTGATCCTCTGATATTGCCTTATTTGCTTCGATATGATCTTCCATAATTACTGTCATTTGATGATTGATCGACTGAACCTCTGTTCGGTTGACAGATCTCTAAATTTCCTTTTATATGCGAGATCGAATCAGCAGCTCTATTTTCACATTTGGATCGATCGACGGATAATCTGGTTCGGTCGACCGATCCCTCTGATCCACTGAGTTGATCTTCAGTGGTTCGGTCGACTGATCCTTGGGTTCGATCGACCGATCCCAAGAAATGATTAAACCTACAAAACAGAGTTAGCACAATATAGTATACCTGCAACACAGAGTTAGCACAATAATAATATGATGTATGAGTAATGTAAGATAGTAAAACCTGTCTTGATCTCAACTTAGAAACCTTTTCAATTTCTTCTGTTGGATCAGCGACCTAGGGTTGTCCCTCGTAGGGACACGACCTCTCCGTCACTCCACTCCAGTTGTTTACCTCAACTTTACCTGCCAAACATCTAGTCCTCTCGACCTGTTTGGACTTTCTTGCCTAGCATCAGATCAGCTCGCTAGAACTTCCTCTGCCAGATATCTGGTCCTCGACCTATCTGGACTTTCTGCCGCCAAGTGTTAGGTCCGCGACCCATTTGGACTTCCTGCCTGGCTTCCATGATTTCTAAGACTTTCTGCCTAGCCGTGACTAGGAGTTTTCCAGTTGAGTAAACAACCTGCACACTCAAGTAGTTCATCAGAACAATAACAAGACTTAACTTAAACCTTTGACAACATCAAAACTCAGGATTGATTCTGGTGCAACCTACACCAACAAATATCCCATATTGACTAATTTGAGCATGACCATGCATTTTGTGTCCTACTCAATCAAGGGGCCCACAGATATCACTTCCATCATATGAAAGGGATAGATTCCATCTACATCACTCACATCCCTCTGCATAACTTATCGTATACCTAGTAATTGACTTTATAGTCCACCCTGTTACGGGTGACGTTAGCCGATACTAAAGTACACAACTCCTTATGTAGGGAACCATAGTGACTTCAAGTCTACAGACTATTCATACCAATAGTCACTATGAGAATGTTTATGACACTCATATAATGATCCATGAAACATTCTCATGGTGGGTCATTCAGTACATATTCTCTAATATATACTCATGTGTCAACCTGATATCTCATATCCATGACTTGTGAGATAAGTCATACGTTGACCTACATGCTAGTCTCAATGCATTAATATTATCCCTGTATATTAATGCTTGACCAGGAATAGTTAAGAGTAGTGTCTTCTACAACCTCTCATAATCAATTCAACCAATTGATGTGTTCTAGATTAGGGTGTACTACCCTGGGACATTATTATACTTATTCATTTGGCACAGATCCGAATTAAGTATAATAGCCATAACTTTGCCTTTTATTAATGAAATATGATACAATATGCCCTTATCAATCATCTCATAATTCGCTCGTAGGGCTTACACTAACAATTTCCTTATGTCACTAGCGCTAATCACTGAATAATCTAATACCAATGACCTAGTGTGACCATCATACTTCATTTGTGCCAAAGCCTTGGTCAAAGAATCCATAATGTTAGTATTGGTCGATACTCTACATATCCTCAATCATGCATCACTATAACCCTTACAGCAAGCTTCTTATCACCTCCAAATACCAAGAAACAATCTTTCGTTCTTCTCAAGTACTTAAGAATATTCTTGACTGATATCTAGTGACCTTCACCTGGATTTGACTGGTATCTGCTCGTCATGCTTAACGCATATAAGATATTAGGGTAAGTACATAGCATGACATGCATGATAGACCCTATATCAAAAGTATATGGAATCTAATCCATGCGGTCTCTTTTCTACCTTAAAAGAGGGGCATTGAGTCTTCGAAAGGCTCACACACTATGTGACATTGATAGGAAAAATGATTAAGTACCTTGTTAATATTTTTACCCCTTACTTAGGCTAAGCAATCTACAAGATCTATCTCTATAGTCTTGATGGCTAATATGTAGACTGCCTTACCTAATTCTTTCATTGAGAAACAATTCCCAAGCCATGTCTTCACAGACTGTAGTATAGGGATATTATTTCCAATGAGAAGTATGTCATCCACATACAAGATAAGAAAGGTAACTGTGTTCCCACTAACCCTTTTATAGACACAAGATTCATCTTCATTCTTAATGAAACCAAACTATTTGATCACATCATCGAATCGAAGATTCCAACTATTGGAAGCTTGCTTTAAACCATAAATGGACAGTTACAACTTACATACCTTTCCAGCATCCTTTGGATCCACAAAACCTTAGGTTGTGTCATGTACACATCCTCTAGTAGATTTTTATTCAGAAATGCGGTTTTAACATCCATCTGCCAGATCTCATAATCATGGTAAGATGCAATAGCAAGCATGATCTGAATAGACTTAAGCATCGCAACTGAAGAAAAGGTTTCATCATAGTCTATACCGTGTATCTGCTTGAATCCTTTAGCAACCAATCACCCTTTATAGGTATTCATATTATCATCCGTGTCTGTTTTTCTCTTAAAGACCCACTTACATCCAATGGGTTTAATCCCTTCAGGTGGATAAACCAAAGCCCAAACTTGGTTTATGTACATGAATTCCATTTCGGATCTCATGGCCTCTAGCCATTTTGCATAATCTAGGCCCTGTATAGATTCCTTATAAGATGTAGGCTCATAGAGACCAACAACAACTACATCACCGTGGTCAGACAAGAGAAAAGAATATCTCTCAAGTTGACGATGGATCCTATCAGACCTGCGTAGAGCTTGTTCTACTTGAACAGCTTGTTGTTCCACAACTTCTTGTGGTGTATCCACAACGTCTTGTGGTTCCTGTTCAATTTCCATCAAGGCTTCAGTGCTAGCTTGTGTATCTTGAACTTCTTCAAGATCGACTTTACTCCCACTAGTCCTCTAGAAATAAACTCTCTTTCTAGAAAAACTCAATTTCTGGCAACAAACACTTTACCTTGTGTGAGACTATAAAAGTAATATCTCTTTATTTCCTTGGGATTGTAGGATTGTGTTAGACGATAGAGGGGGGGGGGTGAATATCGTTCATTTGAAAATAACAAAGTCAACACAGTGGAAATTAAACAACACTCAGAGGATTTTACTTCGTTCGGAGCCTTGAATGACTCCTACTTGAAGGCTCATAGTCCTCTGGATCGTATCATTGGACAATCACTATAATTTCGAAATAGTTATAAGTTTGAAGTATAGATTTGCTTAAATTAAGTGTTACTGACTCTGAAATGAAATTTTGGATAAGCTCGAGAGTTAGCGTTGGGCTGTCGGCAGCAGTTGGAGATTCGGAGCGGCAGCACGTTAGTAGTAGTGAAGTTTTGGAGCATCGTGAAGCAGTAGAATGCACAAAAGCTTATTAGATTTGATGTGTGAGTGTTGTATTGAAAGTTTGCCCGAACCAGCCTTATAAAGGAGGTTGAAGGCGCCTTCAGCGCCTCTGAAGGTGCCTCTGAAGGCACCTCTAGTGCAACGGCTGACGTGGACTTGATAACCTCTGACTTCTTCGCCTCTTATCGCCTGAAGGCACCTTCAGCATCGTAAAGGCACCTTCGCGCCTTTCCGCCGAAGATCTACTACCTTCACGCTGGAGGCGCCTCCAGCACTGTTCATCAGTGGTCAAACTTCACTTTTGACCCTACAAAACAATGTTAGAAGCACAGAAAATATCTGTTGGTGTAGTCAGCTCCTATAGTTTTGATGTTGGACAATGTACCTAAGTCTAGTCAGTTTGACCAAGGGTTAATCCAAGTAAGGTTTTGTGAGATGGTTATTAATTTTATTTTTATTAATTTAATTTAAAATATAAGGATTGATTAACATGTGAGTTAGATTCAGGTTTAACTGTTAGTCAGTTAATTACACATTTCAAATATTAGCTTCCAAGTTGTGGTGAAGCAACAGAGCCTTCTTGGGTATCGGAGCAATGACCACTTCTAGAAAAAGCCTAAAGATTTTTAAGAAATTGTATATTTAACTTTCTTATTAAAAAACTTTGGTCTAACTAGTCTAGGATGTGGCGAGGTAGTTTTGGTTAGTTCCACTTAGTTAACTAGACCAAATACGAAACACATTACCCTACTTGACCCCTAGAATAAGTTTTCCTAATGTACTATCATTTAACTCTGTACTAGGCTGAGCAAGTATCAATCAAGTCTAAGTCATTAACTAACCATTCTAATTAAGCACTAATTTAAACTAGACATGCAAGACAAAATAATAAATCAATCAAACATGCATATCAAGAAAAGATAGCCTTTCTATTATCTCCCCCTATCATAACCTCGATACAGTCTATCTAGGTAATAGATTTGACCCTTAGGTATCCAGTAGTGGCTTGGTCCAACTTAATTAATCTAGCTTCCTTTAGGGACCAATGTTAGAACTTGGTTTCTATTTCTATTTATAATTGACAAGTAAGATTTGAATAATGTGTTAGCCTTGTATCCTATTGGTGCAGGGTACACCGATGATCGAACCTAAATTTTGATAATGGTAAAGGGTACAAAGTTAAGGTTTGTTATTATTCTAATGAGTTTAACTAAGTGTGTAGAAAGTCCTAAGTGATATTAGGTAAATAGAAAATCTCAAGGAGAGGTAACTCTAAGTTGTGGAAAGCCCTAGTTGTGGATAGGCAAAAAGTCTTGGTGGGTCAAGGACATCAAGCAAGAAATCCTAAGCGTCGTGGACACTAAGTGAAAGCCCTGGAGGTTATGAACACTAGGCAGGAAATCCTAGGGTCGAGGACCCTAGATGAAAGTCTTGAAACCTTGGATGCTAAGCAAAAGTTTAAATTGTAACGACAAACTCATTATAATACTATATTTTATTGTTGGTACTAACTCTGTGGTGTAGGATAATGAAACTGGAGAAAAGGTTGAAATTCGAGCTCCAAGCACCTGGACCTTGTGCTGGCGCCCGAATCAGGGCGACTTCAAATGTAGCCGAGTTGGAGCACGACGATTGGCTGAGCCTACATCACAGTTCGGGCACCCAGACCGGTATGGTCGTCCGGGAAAGGATAAAACTTCTTGGATGATGTTTTGATGAGAGAGCTCCATCTTAACCCCTATGGGGGCGCCCGGGGATGGTCCGGGCCCCCAGAGATGGGCTATATAAGTACTTTCGACCAGAGGCAAGAACACATCAATTTCCACAAGTTTCTCTCTTGCGCACTACTCGATAGATAACTCTACGACGCCCAAACTCTACTCCGACGATGACGACACTCAAGACATACTTCGAAGTTGTCGGTACTATTTTTCATTTCAGTTACTTGTACTCAAATTCATATTGTAATCATAACTTCTTGATTGATTAGTGAATTACCCAAAGTAAACACTCAACGAGTGTGGGCCTTGGAGAAGGAGTCACCATAGGCTCCGAACCAAGTAAAATTACTTGTGTTCTTGTGTGTCCTTTCCCCTTCTCTTTCTTTTCTTTCGCTTAATTTATTTTTTTCCATTGCGCTTTAACTCGAAATGTTTTACAAAAAAGTGAAAAAGTCACGAGCGCTATTCACCACCCCCAGTACTTTTGATCCTACAAATGGTATTAGAGCGGAGTCGCTATAAGTTGGTGAAATCACCTTAAGAGCACTTTTTTTATTTTTTTCGTAAAAATTATATACTGTTTTAGATTAAAAAAATATCCTTATACCTTTTTTGGTTTTGCACATTTATCTTTTCACCATTGGTCGGTATTGACAAAACTATCTATTTTGAAAAATTTTATCATTAATTTATTATTATTATTATTATTTTATTAATTTTTCGGAGTTGGTGCAACACTACTCAAGTTCGTTATTTCTTCTCCCACACTACTAATCCAAGACCAAGTCTTGGTACATTCTTTGTGTTTTTATCTTTGCGAGATTATTGTTAAATGGCATATTAAGAAGGTTACAGTACCACTCGCCCGCCTCTTTTCTCCTGCAAGAACTTCGGTTACTGGAAAGGCAAGATGGAGTACCACCTGAAGACGCAAATGGAAATGTGGATCATCATCCAAATCGGATTT
Source organism: Kaempferia parviflora (assembly GCA_037177295.1). Taxonomy (NCBI): domain Eukaryota; kingdom Viridiplantae; phylum Streptophyta; class Magnoliopsida; order Zingiberales; family Zingiberaceae; genus Kaempferia; species Kaempferia parviflora. The sequence goes on from JBAMIE010206392.1 coordinate 7,248, forward strand.
ACATTTCCCACTGAAGATGGAGTTATCGTCCCCTATGACAAGTGGGATGCACCAACAAAAAAGAAGATCGAGGCAGATGCAAAGGCTACTTAGACACTCCAATGTGGTTTAACTAAAGAAGAACTAAACATGGTCGGCCCGTTTAGCAGTGCTAAAGAACTATGGAAAAAGTTGATCGAGTTACATGAAGCCACTTTCGATACAAAGGTTAGCAAACATGATTTAATTTTAAATAAATATATAATATAAAAATGCAGGAAGGAAAGTCAACAAGTCAACTCCACGCTCGTATTCAAGATCTTCTCAACGGCCTTCATGCGATCGATCAAAAAGTGGAGAATCAAGACATATTAAGGTATGCTCTAAACGTCTTTCCAAGGAATACCTTGTGGGCATCAATGGTAGATGCTTACAAAGTATCCAAGGATCATTCAAATATTAGATTAGATGAGCTATTTTCCGAATTTGAATTACATAAACAGACTAATGCACTATCGGTCGAGAAGAGTATTGCTTTGATTGTAGGTACAAGCATAGCAAAGAAGCCAAAAATTAAGCACTAAACCAAACTTGAGTCCAAAGGTGAATCAGACTCAGAAGATGACGATGAACTCACTGCTGAAATCGTGAACCTGGTTCGAAAGTTGTAGAAAAAGAAGAAGGGGTTTACTAAACGAGAAATCAAGAAGGTGATTCAATCGAAGACAAAGCAGTCGAGTCTAAACTCAAACACCAAGCCCAAGTTCGAAATCACCTGCTACGAAGGCAACAAGAAAAGATACATCAAGGCAAACTATCCTAATCAGAAGGAACTCAAGAAACAATAGAAAAAAGGCACTGCAAGCAACATGGGACGAATCTTCATCAAAAAACTCAGACAAAGAATACAAGCAAGCAAGCCTCCTCGCACTTTCGGCCTGAGATCAAGTTGCATAAACCGAGTCTGAGAGTGAACTGAAAGTCCGAGAGCGAATCGGAAGCTAAGACCGAGTGAAGCCACGAATCCGTATCCGTTTCCAAAGGGCCAAACAACATTGTAAGTACTTCTTAAGTAGATAAGTTGCATAATTTAGTAAATTATTTGATGCGCAAATTAACTAAATCAAACATTCGGGTTAAGTCACTCCAAAAGGAGGTAACTACCCTTGAGGAAATGACTAAACCAAATCCCTTGACCGAGACTGCTCAAGCTAGAACTTCAACTCAAGTCCAATAACTTGAAAAAGAAAATTCCAATTTGAAAACTCAAGTCAAAGGACTTAAGGAAACATTAGAACGGTTCACCTTAGGTTCCAAGAATTTTGATCTAATTCTTAGAAAACAAAGAGTTGTATACAATCGATCTGGACTCGAATACAAGACTAAACAAAAATTTAAATCTTACCTGTCTCTGGTTAATCAAACCAATAGAAAATTGGTCCAAGCATAGGTCCCTAAGTCTAACTGGATAAGTCAAGTTTGACCTAATCAATATTAGATCCCCAAAAATCAAATTCACTACCTTGATAGACCTTATCAAGGTCATGATCCAGGGGAATCCAAAAGAAAAACTATCTTTATTATTAAATGAACTTAAACCTTAATTAATTAAACCTTATTAACTTAAACCTTACTCACTTAAACCTTAATTAATTAAACTTTAATTAAATCAACCTTAATTAACTTAAACATGAATTAATTCAACCTTAATTAACTGAAAATCTTAATTAAATTCAACCTTAATTAACTTAAAACTTAATTAATTCAACCTTAATCAATTCATCTTTAATTAATTAAACCTCAATTAATTTTAATCTTAATTAATTTAAACCTTAATTAAACTCAAATTTTAATTAATTTAAACCTTAATTAATTTAAATCTTAAAACTTAATAAATTTAAATCTTAAACCCTAATTAATTTTAACTTCAAACGTAGAATTCGATAAACTAGAGATAGATTTAACTTGATAAATAATACTAGAGAAGATTGAGACGATAGTAAGTTAGGAAAACTCTGTCTATGCATGTCTAGGATGATATGGCTTCAACCTGGTACAGACAACTTAGCGAAACTAACTAAAACTACCCCTTTCCAATTTAAACTGGTTAGACCAGAGTTTTATTCTAAGTTCTATGGATAGGACTATTTGGAAAATTTTGAAGCACGTGGATACTTCTAATGATGTCTGGGTGACTCACCACAACCTAGAAATTTATTCAAAGAATGTCTACTTGTGAAACTCAATGCTAAACTTGAATCTAATATAAGTTAAAATAATTCCTAACAACTTATGTAACTCATCTCATAAAATCATAGGATACCTTTGTTAGACAATCTAGATTGGGTGAGATGATTAAGGAAATTAAATCTTAACTTACTTAATCTAAACTTAATCAAACTCAACCAATCTGACTTTAATCAAACCTATAAACCTTAAATTAAACCTCAATTAAACTTATATCAATCCTAAGTTTAACTTAATCAACCATCTCACAAATGCCCATAGGAATAATATGATTGACAATCTAGATTGGGTGAGATGGAACATAAGGAGTTGAATTTAATTAATCTATCTTATAATCCATTTAAATTGGATCCAAATCAAATACCTTATGTGTAGAACATAATGATTTGGGTCAATGGATGTTAGATAGTGGATGCTCCAGACACATGATTGGAGATAGATTGAAGTTCACCAAATTAAGACTAAAAAATCTAGAATCAGTTACGTGTAACGCCCCAAATTTTCCATAATTTTAATATGAATTTAATAATAGGCTTAATTAATTTTAATATGAATTTTAAGATTAAACTTAATGGGTTTTATGTGGGCTTCTCTAAAAATAAAGGAAAATAGAACCAAAAAGAGGCAGGGCTAAGGTTTGAACCTTAAACCTCTTATTAAGGGGTAAGCCTTAATGGGCTTGCAATCACAAGGAGCCCAGCAGGTTTTTCTGTTAAGAAAAAGGGAGAAATTTTAGTTACACGATTGGAGATAATTTCTCTTTGGCATTAGTATAAATAGGGGGATGAGGAGGCAAAGATTTATTTTTCACGATTCTTTTTCTCTCCTCCTCCCTATTTCCGCTGAAACCCCTCTCCCTCTCCTCTTGTTTTTCCGCCGAGCCTTCTCTTTCCCTCTCTCCTTTCAAAACTCAACCCTAGGATTCTAGCCTAGGGAATTAAGCAAGGGAAGGGTTCTCTCAAGGTTTCCCTCTCCTCTAGAGCCGACTACGACGAGGAAGCTTCGGGAACGAGGAATAGCCGTTTTCTCCGTCGACAAAGGGTATATAAATTGTAGGAAACTAAGCGAAAGGATGTAAGTATCCCCTCACCTGCAGTATGAGTAGCTTGAAATATTAGGTTGCATGAGAATTAGGACTTTTGCTTCCTTAAAGTTTCGGCCAAGC
>JBAMIE010206402.1:0-10637 GCA_037177295.1 Kaempferia parviflora
CGAATTGGATGTTGGCAATGGTAACGTTGTAGCTATGAAGTGTTGGATCATGGATTATCGGTTTTGTTCTTCCCTCAAGGGTTAGCGCAGCGGAAATATGTAATTCAATGTAGAATAATGCAAGCAAGAAGACTTACTTGGTATCCAACTCCAGCGGAGGTGACTAATCCAAGGATCCACACGTTCGAGCACTTGCACTATAAACTTAGTCGCTTGTCGGTGAGACCAAACATCTTACAATCATCTTCTTCCTCTTTACAATAGAGTTTAAGATGTAGAGGAGGAAGGAAGGCTTAGAGCATGAAAATAGCAAGGGAACACTAGCCATTTTCATGGCTAAGTGTCCTCCTTAAATAGGAGGAGAGAGTGGAGCTAGAATCTCCACTCAGGTCTCCATCATTCGCCTGGTCCCATGACCAGGTGACTGATCTCCTCACAGCCGTCGCTTTCAAACCTCAATGGTCACCCAACGGGCTATAAAAGCTACTCCATCAGTCGCCTGGTCGGGGACCAGTCGCCTGGTGCAGATGTCTGGTCCACTCGACCAATCTTTCTGTGAGGTTTTACATTTACTCTGAAATAAGGATTAGTCGCCTGGTCCAACACTAGGAGACTGGTCTAGGCACCTAGTAACCCTACCGGCAACTGGTCTGATACAAGTCTCACCCTCTCATCACTCCGGAGTTGCCCTTTGAAGCCCTCTTCCTTTGGCCTCATACCTCGGATGCATACAAGCCCACGGGTCATCTTCATGTCATCCTTCACTCGCCTTGAAGTCCGCTTCCTCAGCTCCACTCCGTTGCTTCCACGTCCGGCGGTCCCTCGGATGCGCCATCCTTCACCGACTCAAGGACAGACCCCTTTGATGAGATTCCCGTGAACATGATCAGTCCCTACACAGCTCGAACCCATATCAAATCCATATAAAATATAACTTAAACCATTTGACATACACATCAAAACATGATTGCATCAACAATTGGGACAATGAAAATTCCAAGTTTGGGAGTATTTAGTGTAGTGTTTTCTTTCTTCTTTATTTTGCATTTCGTCCTTTTCATGCTTTAGTTGCTTTGGTTTGTTGCATGTTTGTTTTTAGTTTACTTTGTGTTAGTAGTTGCTTATTTCATGGCCATAGAGTACATCTTTTATTCTATTACTGCTAACTTGTCTTATAGTAAAACTTCTAGCACGTTTATTGCTATATTCACGTCAATGTTCTTGTTAATGCTAGTATGTATGATGATTTATTTTTCTCTATCTTTAGTCACATGAAGTAAGTATTGATTTATATTGATAGAATTGTGTTGTACCTACCTTAAAGATCTGCTCACATTGCTGAATTTTGAAAGTTGATAATCTTAAAAATAGTCATGGTTCATTTAGTTTGATTAGTACTTGAAGTTCTCATGGTGATTTCCTAAGCTTTATTTTGGTTATTGGATGTACTCAAGTCATTAAAGCTCATTTGGAAAAATTTATCCCAACATGTGCATACCTTTATCTATGCTTATGTAATAGTGCTTTATTAATAAATAAAAGCACCCAAAAGAAACTTTGTTTTGAAATAAGGGATTAAAAAATTTGTTATTGTGAGTGGAAGCTAGTATTTGTACCTTTGAGACCGAGTTACATTACTGGGAAATAAATACTATGTTTCTCTTGGCTTGAGCATGCCTTTGAGACCTTCGGTTGCTTAAGGAATATAAACAAAGTATATGACAGGTATGTGCCTATTGCTAAGCACAGATAGAAAAAAAATGGATGAATGATGACTTGACTAGGATTAAGAATAGAGACATGATAAATTCTGGCCACTCATCGCACTCAGCACAGAGAACTTATGTTTAAGTACATTCAATTCATTCTATATGCTTATCAGTATAACTATTAGATAGAGTTAGATTAATTCATTACACATTATGATGTCATTATACCCGTGCAAGAGACTAGCTGTAGAGTTGTACTTCAGGACAAGCAAAGGTTTAAGACTGAGTGTGATATGCGTTGATTGTATTTATCTTTATGCATGGTTTTCTGCATATCACTTTGATTTCATGGTATGATTTACACTATCACACTTTCATTTATCAGTATTTCAACATATTTACTCCCTTTGTTTGGAGATCTGCTCTTTCTCTGGTTTTTATGTCAGGATGCACATTTTGGAGCAAAAGAAGAGCTAAATTGTATCTTGGAGTCTGTTTCGGATGATCGAGGAGATAAAGAGGAGTTCTAAAATGAAGAGGAGATGATTCCAGCCTACACAACGAATTTTCGAGGTCACACGGTCGTGTGCTAGTGTTGTATAGTCGTGCAAACCCTAGCCCAGCCGTGCATCAACAACAAAAGGAACCCCTACACAGTCGTGTATCCTCACACGGCCGTGTGGCCTTTCCAGCAAGAACCCCTACAAAACCATGCATACTTGCATGGCCATGCACCATTCAAGCCGAAGGAATCCCTACACGACCGAGCATTCTTGCATTGTTGTGTGACTTTTGGTCGTGGCCACCCTTGAATGGAAGTATAGATCTACACCGCTATGTAGCTTGGTCGTGTAGAAAATCTCCCTCTCCTCTACAAAAAGTGGACTTCTCCTCTACAAAAAGGGGACTTCTCCCCTTTGCTTAGGGAGGATATCTTCCCTTTGGGGTTGATCACCAAGGTCTCCAGCGGTCCTCCGGCAAGCTTTCCAACAATCTGACACTGCCATTCTCATCCACATCTACATCTTTGGACAAGGATTGGATCCGAAGATGGACTTCACATAGATAAGCTCTCTTCCTCTTCTCTCCTTGGTTGGATTTGGATGAAGCTTGTATATCTTTATTCTTGGATCCTTTGTTTTATGTATTTTGAGTAGATCTCCTTATTCTAGGTGTTGAGGGAGTAATTATATTGATTGATTGATGTAAACTCTATTGGATTTGTCTATTTCCTTGTTAATGATGTAATTAACATTGTATCTTTTTGATGAAATATCTCTATGAATGTTTTATGCTTGAATTATATTATTTTATAGTATGGATGCATGATTAGGTATTCCAATTAGGTTGATCTTATTAGATTGGGAGAAAGGGGTCTTGGTAACAATAAGGCATCCCTACTTTCGTATGTCTATGGAGATTACGCCATTCGGAATACACAATTATGTTGGGTTGATCTAAGAGCTCAATGAATTCTACTTAATTCTATGTTATGAAGTGTTTATGGTAATTTAGAGACGTATAACCAGATAGCTTAGTGACAAGGCAGTCCATTAATAGACTCTCCAAGTTACCTATTCTACTTACTAGAATCAGATTTAACTAGAGAGAATAAACTGATGCACCATTGCAGGATGAAATTGGTATTTAGGTTAGATCACCTACAAGACTAAGAATGGAGACTAGAAGATTAGCTATTCATTAGCATGTCAATCATCATTATAATGAAAACAAAACCCTAGAACACTCTCTAGATCATGGAATCTTAAACATATTCTCTTCTCTTTCTCTTTATTCTTTTCTTTCTTATGCTTTCTTAATTTTGTCACACAAACCCCTTGATTTATCTAGCTAATTCATTTGAGTTTCGCTTGCTAGTGCTTAAACCTCTAACTCCCTGTGGATACAATAAATCTTTTATATTACTTGCAACATTTCCATATACTTGTGGATCTACAATAGATTTAAACGGAGAGCCTTCCCTATCTTCTTCTCAAAATGGTGTTACCCAAGAGGAAGGGGAGAATACCATTGAGGTTGAAGGGCCTACTCCTACTTCACCAACACTGCAACCGGTCTCTTTCCCTCAAAGATTGATCAACATGAAGAAAGATGAAGAGTTTGACAAATTTTTAGAGAAAGTAAAGTCTTTATCCATTTAGGTACCTTTGGATGCTCTACAATAAATGCCAAAGTTTTCCAAATTCATGAAAGAAATGATATCCAACAAGTGAAAGAAAGACGGATATGAGACTGTAGCTTTAACTAAGGAGTGCAGTGCTCTACTTATGGACTCGTTGTCTCCTAAGCTCGATGATCCAGGAAGCTTTTCTATTCCTTGAATGATAGGAAATACTTTGTTTAGTAAGACTTTTTGTGATTTGGGGGCAAGTGTTATCCTCATAGCACTATTAATTTGTAATAGGCTAGAACTTGGAGAATTAAAGTTAACTACCTTAACACTGCAACTAGTAGATCATTCATGCCAGTACCCCATAGATATCATTGTGATTGTACCATTAGAAGTAGGGGTTGTACTATTCTATGAATTTTGTTGTACTGGACATGGAGGAGGACCCTAAAATTCGAATAATTCTTAGAAGGTCCTTTCTCACCACGACAGACATTTTGATAGATGTTAAAAATTATAAACTGTCTTTCAATGTATGGTGGGATAGACTATCTTTTGTTCTTAAAAAAATCTTCTAATAATATTTTATGTCTTGATGATGTATGTTACATACTTGAAGAAGCATAACCAAAACAAGGCTTATTTCACTCTCATTGGAGACCGCTGGAGGTAGCACTTGATATGGCAAGAAAGGAATGTAGGCCTCCCACCAAAAATGACAAATATATCTGTCTGGCAAGAGATCGGATGAGGGATAAAGGAAGAGAAAGTTCACTTAGAGGGAGAATCCAATCCTCTAAGGATTTGGCTCCTAAATGAGCCAATTGGGGGTTGACCTCGTGACCATAAATGAGCACTTCTTGGGAGGCAACCAAAGGGTTTCTTTGTATTTTCATTTTAGTTATTATGTTTTCTCTTTATTGAACATAACCAATTCCTATATTTTTATGTAGGTACATCAACCTCCATGAGCTAGCCATAGCACTTTTGCATGGGTGTGGAGCGATTGGAGTTAAAATAATGGAAGGGAATGTAGATTTTCATTTTTCTGCTCGTGTCTCATTGACATGGTTGTGTGCCAAAATAGCCTAGGTCATGTCATCATTGACAGGACCGTGTCCTTCCTCCCTGTACCCAATAAAGCCTTGGTCGTGTCCTACGACACGACCGTGTGATTTTTATAGAACTTCAAGCTTTGGCCGTGTCATTTTGACAAGGTTGTGTGTCATCCTTTTGCCAAAAATAAAAACTTTTCTTGAGTCAATTAAGGATCTTGCTGTGTCATTTGACACGACCATGTAAGTCTTATATTTTGGCCATGTCATTTTGACATGGCCGTGTATCATCCTTAGCCTAAAAATCTAAATTTTTCCTGAACCTAATAATACTCCGACCGTGTCATTTGATAAGGCTGTGTAAATCCTCTGATCTAATATTGCCTTGGTTGTGTCAATTGACATGGTGATGCTCAACACAGAAGCAATAAAGGCAAAGATCTGGCCATGTTGATTCAATATGGTTATGCCTTAAATAAGACACGACCATGTCGATTGAGACACAGTCGTGTAGCCTTCTTGTGTCCAATCGGGATCAAGTCTTGTCTCACGACACGGTCATGTGGCGTCACCCCAATAAATCTAGGGCATGAGAGTGTCTCCACTTAGACACAGTCTTATCTCCCCCTTCCCTTATTCTTTCTTCTTCTAACCACAAGTATTCCTCCTCCTTCAATCTTGAGCACCAACCCACATATCTTTCTCTTCTAATCTCCAATCGCCACCCTCTTTTAGACCTAAGCATAGATCTACTCCTCTCTTCAAAGGAACTTCTCAGTCTCCCAAATCCTAGTTCTTCTTTCTTCACCCCCCCCCCCCCCCCTAAAAGTCAAAGCAAAGGAAAAGAGAAGGCGACAAGCAAAAACAAAGGCAAACGATGAAGGTAACAATAATCATTTGGGTATTGTCTTTAGAAATGAAGAGCAAAAATCTAGATTTGACATGCTTATTTCTAGAAATATTGTTTGCTCTCGTTACCTAGATGATATAATCATGTCTATGCTAGAAATTAAAGATGATGTAGATCGGTTAATTAAGGCTTTTGGTTGGAATATTCTTATATAAACACATCACCCAACATACCCCTGTCTCATTTTAGATTTCGTAAGTTCAATAGGGACCCATTTTTACACCGATGATGATCATGACGGAAGAATTAGCTTTAGACTATTAAATCATGATTACCAATGGACTCTAGTCGACTTTAATAATTGTTTTGGCTTACCTATGGGATGCTCTAGGAAGTTTGATCATAGGTTCAATAGTAATAATTTTTTGAATAATATTACTAAATAAAGGAGCCTTATGACCCTTCACGATCCAAAGACTTCCATATGCCAAACCCTACTTTTCGATACCTCCACCGTGTGATGAGCAAGACAATTTTTGGGAGGGGTGAGAGTGATGAGGTAGTGAAAAAGATTGAGCTTTATTCATTTTGGGTGATGCTTAATGACATAGATTTTGTATGGGCTTCTATTTTTTGTAAACTCTTTCTAGAGCGGGGAAGGCTCCATCGGGTACAATTGATTTTGGTAGTTTAATAACCCATATTGCTTTAAATTTACAATGCGAACTTTTCAGTCTCGACATTGTTTATGACAATTCTAAGATTGTTATAGATATATGTCTCGCCATGAAAATTATCTACTGGAATGGAACCAGTTTTGCTTTTCCCATGAGGGATATACCTCTACTCCTTCTTCCAAATACCAACCATACCACTATTCGCAATTATACTAATTGGGTTATTAGCAATCCAACACCCGAGGTGACTTCCACTCCCATAGAGCTCCCTGAGTCCTAGTCTTCTAGATACTAGGCCATATTCTTATCTTGAGCCAGCTAGGCATTCTTTTTCTCATGGTAGCACGAGTCCATCTAGGTTTGATTTTTTTGACATTCATGCCTCTTTGGATGTGTCCTCCATGAGATACAATGTGCCAACCATCGCATGTTGGAAGGGCATTGTACTTTATCTCAAGAACAATTCCAAGAGATACATGATCACTTTCAGACGATGAGGATTTTCAAGGAGAGGCCACCGAATTTGTTAAGGATTATTGTATAGATAGATAGGAGAAGGCGGATGATGAGCGTAGATTATGCATATTTTTAACGCACATCTACTCATATTTCTTTGCATATAATCTGCGTTTATTGCACCTTATCTTATTAGACTACATACTTCCAAATATTTTATGCGGAGATCTACTCTTTGTTTGATTTTCATGACAGGATGCATTTCGGAGAAAAAATAAAGCAAAAGGCGAGAATTTCTAGCATTATGGGCCATGAACAGGAGTCACACGGCCGTGTGACCCTGTGCCACGGCTGTGCACGGGTAGCCGAAGCAAGCCCCACACGGCCGTGTGATTCCACACAGTCTTGTGACTTCAACAGAAGAGAGCCCTATGGGGTCGTGCAAAGTGGCACGACTGTCTACCACACGGCCATGGCCACCCCCACACGGTAGTGCGGATCTACACGGCCGTGTGGTTGCCCGTGTGACATGTTGAGCCTTGCCCGTGTGATGAAGAAGTGAGAGGCATGACCAAATCTGTCCAGCCTACAGACCAAAATTAAAACATGAATAACTTCTTGGTCGGTTGGAGTTTTTGGATCGATGACCTCTCAAAACGAAGATAACTTCAAGCCAACAAGATAGTATAGGTTTCACAACATTTCCAGATCCAACCCCTGCGGGGTCGAGCATTTTATGCACGGCCGTGTGAAATCTAGACTGCAGTGTGAACTTAAGTAAATTGGGTATAACCATTGACTCACTTCGACCCACAGGATAAGACAGCTATCAAAATGACCAAGACTCGACGGTCTACGACTTTGGTTCAGATCATAACTCCAGAAAAGCTCATCCAAGGGTCGAAAAATGCATTTTGGCAGAGACCAATGAATCTTGTAGATCAAGTCAACTTCATAAGTATAAAAGGGGAGAACCACACACTTCTTGGCGATCTTTGGCTAGGGGGTTCCACCCCTTTCCTTGGATAAGGGTTCTCCCCCCTTGGGGGAACCCTAGGAACTTCATCTCTGCCGATCCATCGACCTCCACGGCAAGGAGACACTCCGAAGACATCGTGCTTCCATAGCTAAGCATCTTTCTTCTCATCTCTTGTATTTGCGTTGTAAGAATGCTATCATTCATGTCTTTGGTTTGTTTTCCTTTGTTCATGGTAGATCTCTAGATCTAGGATGTAGGAAGTAATTGGATGTGATGTTGATGTATGAACTATATATTTTGACATGTTCTATGATATAAAGTGCTTATTCCCATGTTCTATTGTGTGTTATGCCTTTTATGTATTTGACGAAATGTGTGAATGGTAAAACATGTAGATGTGAGGGATCTTATCTCTATGTTAAGGTTTCTACTAGGGTGGATAGCTGGGGGATCCTTAGTGACAGAGGATACCCCTTCAACCAAATATATCGTGCCCTTAGTGACAGAGGTGCATCAGTACTTACCCACATCCTAGAGTCAAAAGATCTTAACATAGGGATCAATCCATGTTAGGGTATTCTAATTGGAGTTAACACATCGGTGTTAGTGTTAGGAAATGACTTGTGTTATATAGAGAATATATGACCGGGGAGCCCTAGTGACAGGGGTAATCCTTTAACCGGACTCTCTATATTACCTATTTTATTTAGTAGCATTGAATACTGGTAACCTAGTTAGAATCCCTGCAAATGTAAGCATGAAATTGAGTATATGATTAATACATGTGGACATTAACTAGCATCATAATGAAACCGAAATCCTAGAATCTATCCATTCACCTTTCAACCTCACATTCTTCTCCTCTCTCTTCTCTTTCCTCTTCTTCTCTCTTTTCTCTTGCACTCTTTTCTCTCAACATTGTAGGATCGATGAAGACGATAGAGTGGGGGGGGGGTGAATATCGTTCATTCGATAAAAGACAGAATACGCAGCGGAAAAGTAAACGACACAGAGTTTTTACTTCGTTTGGAGCTGACTTCGACTCCTACTCGAAGGCCCGCACCTGAGTGCTTTCGTTGGATAATTTCTATAAGTTCGAAGCTTTACAAATTTGAAGTACAACAACGAATTAAACAACAGCTACCAAAAACAAGAAGAATTTGAAGATCAAGCTCCAGGTCGTCGGATCAGCTTTCTTGCATCGTAACATTTTTTTTCAAAGCAGCGCAGGAGCAAAACTTGTTGGAATTGATGTTCTGAACCCTCTGGCCGAGCTGCTTATATAGGGTCATTCCGGGCGCCAGGACCCTCCCTGGGCACCCCCAGCACGCTGACGTGGCAGGTTCTCGTCAAAACTCTATCTCCAGAACTTATCCACCTCTGGGCGCCCGGACCGGTCCGAGCGCCTGCACAGCTGACGTGTACCATCCAGTCGTTACTTGCCACCTCAGCAAAGGGTTATCTGGTATGGAACATCTCGGGCGCCCGGACCCGTTCCGGGTGCATGGAATATGAATTTCTGGCTTTTGGCTATCTTCATATAGACAAGTTAGAATAATAGATTTACAGAGTTAGCACAATTAAATAAGAGTAGTAATTAAGTTTTGTCCCTTCAGGACCAAAACTTAGTAAAAACGAGAACTCAACTTCGAGTCCCGAAATGGATCTAAGCTGGTCCGACGCTTACTTGTTCCCTCAAACAGGAATGCGTCCTCACAGTCACTCTCCTCCAGTGACTTACCTAACTTACCTTCCAGAATCGGACATCCAGAACTCAGACACCGGAATCGAACATCCGGATCGCTCACACCAGAATCAGACATCTAGATCATCCACACCGAGAACTGAATATCCCAGATCACAGACACCGAGAGTATAACATCTCGAATTGAGACACTGGGAGTTGAACGTCATGGATTGAGACACCGAGAATCGAACATCTCGGATCGAAAACCTGCAAGCTCCACAAATCTATCAGATCACACAATCTCTAACTTTAACCTATTTGTCAATCATCAAAACTAGAGTTTAACTGTTAGTGTAAACTGCACCAACAATCTTCCCTTTTTGATCGAATGACAACCTGGGTTAATGTTAGAAAAAAAACAAGCATCCAATTAAAAACTTTTAACAAACATGCAATTAAAATTAACAAGCATGCAAATGTTGCCTTAATTCTTAATTCACAAAAAAATAGTAATTTTTCTAACGTTTGCCCTAACTCTCCCCCTTTGACATTCATCAAAAAATGATTAGGGAGAGAAGTGTCAATAAAACTTATTTAGAATCAATATAACTGGTTTGGGGGATTTTGTTAAAAAAATAAAAATTAAAAATTAAAAAAATGATGCACCATTTCAATCAGATATTTGGAAAAAGCTTCACATTGTGTTAACACTTTTCAAAAGAAAAATAGCATATGCATTCACTTTTTAAAAAGATTTAAGTATTTTCAAAAATTTGTATAAGAATTTTTTAAATCAACATAACAAATTATAGTAAAGCCCTCTTTTTAAAAGATTATTTTAAAATCTCCCCTTGAATATTTTCAAAATTTGAACAAACTAAAAAAATACCCCCTTAAATTTGTCCAAAAATTAATTTAAACCTTATTATAAAGTTGCCCTGAACTAAATATAGATTAAAAACCTTTTAGCTATCTAACTTTTAGTTACTTTGACTGATTATCGATAAGATAGTAGCTTTTCACTTGGTTAGTCAAGTTAAGTTAAATGTATTCAATTAGAAATTGACTTAACTTGATTAATATAAATGAGTAT